>SZWC01002735.1:9023-24521 GCA_023375785.1 Penium margaritaceum
GCACCACTCCGCAACCAGTTCGCACCACCCCGCAACCAGTTCGCACCACTCCGCAACCAGTTCGCACCACTCCGCAACCAATTTGCACCACTCCGCAACCAGTTTGCACCACTCTGCAGCCAGTTCGCGCCACTCCGCAACAAGTTCACACCACTCCGCGACCAGTTCGCACCACTCTGCAACCAATTTGCACCACTCTGACACTTGTTCGCACCACTCTGCAACCAGTTAGCACCACTCCGCAACCAGTTTGCACCATTCCGCAGCCAGTTCGCACCACTCCGTGACTAGTTCGCACCACTCCGCAACTAGTTCGCACCACTCCGCAACCAGTTCGCACCACTTTGCAACCAGTTCGCACCACTCTGCAACCAGTTCGCACCACTCCGCATCCAATTAACACCACTCCGCAACCAGTTCGCACCACTCCGCAACCAGTTCGCAGCACTCCACAACCAGTCTGCACCACTGTGCAACCAGTTTGCACCACTCCGCAGCCAGTTTGAACCAGTCCGCAACCAGTTCGCACCACTCTGCAACGAGTCTTTACCTCTCCGCAACCAGTTCGCACAAGTCCGCAACCAGTTCGCACCACTCCGCAACCAGTTGGCACCACTCTACAACCAGTTCGCTCCACTCCGCAACCAGTCCGCACCAATGCACAACCAGTTTGCACCACTCCGCGACCAGTTTGCACCAATCAGCAACCAGTTGGCACCACTCCGCAACTTGGCACCACTCCGCAACCAGTTCGCACAAGTCTGCAACCAGGTTGCACCTCTCTGCAACCAGTTCACACCACTCAGCAACCAGTTCGCACCACTGCGCAACCAGTTTGCACACTCCTCAACCAGTTTGCACCACTCCACAACCAGTTTGCACCACTCAGCAACTGGTTAGCAACACTCTGCAACCGGTTCACACCACTCTGCAACCGGATCGCACCACTCCGCAACCAGTTTGCACCACTCTGCAACCAGTTCGCACCACTTCGCAACCATTTCGCAACACTCCGCAATCAGTTTGCACCACTCCGCAACCAGTTTGCACCACTCCGCATGAGGCCGCTCCTCTCCGCAACCAGTTCGCACCACTCCCCAACCGGTTTGCACCACTCCACAACCAGTTCGCACCACTCCGCAACCAGCTCGCACCACTCCGCAACCAGTTCGCACCACTCCGCAACCAGTTCGCACCACTCCGCAACCAGTTCGCACCACTCCCCAACCGGTTTGCACCACTCCACAACCAGTTCGCACCACTCCGCAACCAGCTCGCACCACTCCGCAACCAGTTCGCATCACTCCGCAACCAGTTTGCACCATTCCGCAACCAGTACGCACCACTCCGAAACCAGTTCGCACCACTCCACAACCAGTTTGCACCACTCCGCAACCAGTTCGCACCAATCCGCAACCAGTTCGCACCACTCGGACTAGCAAGTACAAAGACCTTCAATAAGTAGTGGCACGGTGTGGCTACCATGCACACTAACCAACCAAAGTAGGCATATGTCACTGACCATGACCAAAGAATTTCACCATGTGTGGTCGACGTTGGCTACTCATAGTACAAGTGACAAATGGTCAGCGGGGGAAACAATGGTCTGGGAACACTAGATACCTGCTAGCAACTACAAAGACATACAATAAGTAGTGGCAAGGTGTGGCTACCATGCACAATGACCAACCAAAGTAGGTACATGTCACTGACCATGACCAAAGTATTTCACTATGTGTGGTCAATGTTGACGACTCATAATACAAGTCACAAGTGGTCAGAGGTGGAAACATTGGTTTGGAAATACGAGTTATCAAATAGAAAGTACAAATACCTTCAATAAGTAGTGGCATGGTATGCCTACCATGCACAATGCCCAGCCAAAGTAGGCATATGTCACTGACCATGACCAAAGAATTTTACTATGGGTGGTCAACTTTTACAACTCATGATACAAGTCACAAGTGGTCAGAGGGAGAAACAATGATTTTAAAACGCTAGTTATTAGCTAGCAAGTATAAAGACCTTCAACGAGTAGTGACAAGGTGTGGCTACCATGCACAATGACCAACCAACGTAGGCATATGTCACTGACCATGACCAAATAATCTCACTTTGTCTGGTCAACATTGCCGACTCATAATACAAGTCACAAATGGTCATAGGGGGAAACAATGGTTTGAGAATACTTGTTATTGACTGGCAAGTACAAAGACCTTCAAAACGTAGTGGCACCATGTGGCCATCATGCACAATGACCAACCACAGTAGGCATGTTTCACTGACCATGACCAACAAATTTCACTATGTGTGGTCAACGTTGACAACCCATAACACACATCACAAATGGTCAGAGGGGGAAACAATGGTTTGGGTACTAGGTATCAACTAGCAAGTGCAAAGACCTTCAATAAGTAGTGGCAAGGTGTGGCTACCATGCACAATGACCAACCAAAGTAGGCATATGTCACTAACCATGGTCAAAGAATTTCACTATGGGTGGTCAACGTTGACGACGCATAATACAAGTCACAAAAGTTCAGAGGGGGAAAAAATGGTTTGGAAATACTAGTTATCAAATATCAAGTACAAAGACCTTCAATAAGTAGTGGCAAGGTGTGGCTACCATGCACAATGACCAACCAAAGTAGACTTATGTCTCTGACGATGACAGAAGAATTTCACTATGTGTGGTCAACGTTGACAAATCATGATACAAGTCACAAATGGTAAGAGGGGGAAACAATGGGTTCGGAATACTAGTAACTAACTAGCAAGTACAAAGACCTTCAATAAGTAGTGGTACGGTGTGGCTACCGTGCACTGTGACCAACCAAAGTAGGCATATGTCACTGACCATGACCAATGAATTTCAATACGTGTGGTCAATGTTTACAACTGATAACTTCAGTCACAAATGGTGAGAGGGGGAAACAGTGCTTTGGGAATACTAGCTATCAACTAGCCAGTACCATGACCTTGAATAACTAGTGGCACGGTGTGGCTACCATACACAATGACCAACCAAAATAGGCACATTTCACTGACCATCACCAAAATATTTCACTATGGGTGGTCAACATTAACAACTCACGAAATAAGTTACAAATGGTCACAGGGAGAAACAATGGTTTAAGAGTACTAGTTATCAACTAGCAAGCACAAAGACCTTTGATAAGTAGTGGCACAGTGTGCCTACCATGCAGAATGACCAACCAAAGTAGGCATATGTCACTGAACATGACCAGAGAGTTTCACTATGTGTGGTTAACATTGACAACTCATAATACGGTTCAAAAATGGTCATAAGGGGGAACAAAGGGCTTGGAATACTAGTGATTGACTAGCAAGTACAAAGACCTTCAATACGTAGCCAGTTTGGACCACTCCGCAACCAGTTCGCACCACTCCGCAACAAGTTCGCACAACTCCGCAACCAATTCGCACCACTCCGCAACCAGTTCGCATCACTCCGCAACCAGTTCGCACTACTCCGCAACACGTTTGCACCACTCCTCAACCAGTTTGCACCACTCCGCAACCTGTTCGCACCACCTTGCAACCAGTTCGCATCACTCCTAAACCAGTCCGCTTCACTCCGCAACCAGTTCGCACCACTCCGCAACCTGTTCGCACCACTCCGCAACCAGTTCGCACCACTCTGCAGCCAGTTCGCACCACACCGCAACCAAATCGCACCACTCCGCAACAAGTCCGCACTACTCTGCAACCAGTTCGCACCACTCCACAACCAGTTCGCACCACTCTGCAACCAGTTCGCACCACTCTGCAACAAGTTTGCACCACTCCGCAACCAGTTCGCACCACTCCGCGACCAGTTCGCACCACTCCCCAACTATTTCGCACCACTCCGCAACCAGTTTGCACCACTCCGCAACCAGTTCGCACCACTCCGCGACCAGTTCGCACCACTCCCCAACTATTTCGCACCACTCCGCAACCAGTTTGCACCACTCCGCAACCAGTTCGCACCACTCCGCGACCAGTTCGCACCACTCCCCAACTATTTCGCACCACTCCGCAACCAGTTTGCACCACTCCGCAACCAGTTCGCACCACTCCGCGACCAGTTCGCACCACTCCCCAACTATTTCGCACCACTCCGCAACCAGTTTGCACCACTCCGCAACCAGTTCGCACCACTCCGCGACCAGTTCGCACCACTCCCCAACTATTTCGCACCACTCCGCAACCAGTTTGCACCACTCCGCAACCAGTTCGCACCACTCCGCAGCCAGTTCGCACCACTCCGCAACCAGTTCGCACCATTCCGCAACCAGTTCGCACCACTCCGCAACCAGTTCGCACCACTCCGCAACCAGTTCGCACCACTCCGCAGCCAATTCGTACCACTCCGCGACCAGTTCGCACCACTCCCCAACTATTTCGCACCACTCCGCAACCAGTTTGCACCACTCCGCAACCAGTATGCATTACTCCGCAACCAGTTCGCACCACTCCGCAACCAGTTTGCACCACTCCGCAACAAGTTCGCACAACTCGACAAGCAGTTAGATTGACTAGCAAGTACAAAGGATTTCAATAGGTAGGGTTACGGCGTGGCTACCATGCACAATGACCAACCAAAGAAGGCATATGTCACTGACCATGACCAATGAATTTCTCCAAGTGTGGTCAACATTGACAACTCATAACTTCAGTCACAAATGGTGAGAGGGGGGAGCAATGGTTTGGGAATACTAGTTATCCACTAGCAGGTACAAAGAACTTCAATAAGTAGTGGCAAGGTGTGGCTACCATGCGTAATGTCCAACCAAAGTAGGTATATGTCACTGACCATGACCAAACAATTTCACTATGTGTGGTCAACGTTTAGAACTCATGTTACAGTTCACAAATGGTGAGACGGGGAACAGTGGTTTGGAAACACTAATTATTGACTAGCAAGTACAAAGACATTCAAAGAGTAGTGGTACGGTGTGGCTACCATACACAATTACCAACCAAAGTAGGCATACGTCACAGACCATGACGAAAGAATTTCACTATGTGTGCTCAACGTTGACAACGTATAAGTTCAGGCACAAATGGTCTGAGGGAAACAATGGTTTGGGAATACTAGATATATACTAGCAAGTACAAATACCTTCAATAAGCAGTGGCACGGTTTGGTTACCATGTACAATGACCAACCAAAGTAGGCAAACATCACTGAACATGTCCAAAGAATTTCACTATGTGTGGTCAACATTGACAACTCGTAATACGATTCACAAATGGTCCGAGGGGACAGAAATCGGAATACTAGTTATTGACTAAAATGTACAATGACCTTCAATACGTAGTGGCACGGTATGGCTACGATGCACAGTGACCAACCAAAGGAGGCATATGTCACTGAACATAACGAAATGATTTCACTATGTGTGGTCAACGCTCACAACTCATAATACAATTCACAAATAGTTAGAGGAGGTAGCAATGGCCCCAAAATACTAGTTATCAACTAGCAAGTACAAAGACCTTCAATAAGTAGTGGCACGGTGTGGCTACCATGCACACTAACCAACCAAAGTAGGCACATGTCACTGAGCATGACCAAAGAATTTCACCATGTGTGGTCAACGTTGACAACTCATAGTACAAGTCACAAATGGTCAGCAGGGGAAACAATGGGTTGGGAATACTAGATGCCAACTAGCAAGTACAAAGACATTCAATAATTAGTGGCAAGGTGTGGCTACCATGCACAATGACCAACTGAAGTAGATATATGTCATTGACCATGACCACATGATTTCGCTATCTGTGGTCAACGTTGACGACTCATAATACAAGTAACTAGTTGCGCCCTAGTTGCACCTCAGTTGGACACTAGCTATTTCCTAGTTGTGCCCTATTTGCAAAGAATTTGTACCCTATTTACGTCCTACTTGTGTCCTAATTGCACCCTAGATGTGCCCTAGTTGCGCCCTAGCTGCGCCCTACTTTCGCCCTACTTACACCCTCGTTGCTTCCTAGTTACACCCTTGTCGTGCCCTAGTTATGCCCTGGTTGCGCATCAGTTGGGCACAAGCTACACCCAAGTTATGCCCTAGTTGCGCCCTAGTTGTGCCCTAGTTGCGTCATACTTGCGCCCTACATGCGCCCTAGTTGCGCCCTAGTTGTGCCCTAGATGCACTCTAGTTATCCCTTGCCCTTTACTTGCGTCCTAGTTGCGTCCTACTTGCGCCTTACTTGCGTCCTAATTCTGCCCTAGTTGTACCCTAGTTGTACCTTAGTTGTACCCTACTTGCGTCCTACTTGCACCCTACTTGTGCCCTAGTTGTGCCCTACTTGTACCTTAGTTACACGATACTTGCGCCCTACTTGCGTCCTTCTTGCACCCTAGTTATGCCCTAGTTGTTCCCCTACTTGTGCCCTACTTGCACCCTAGTTGCGCACTAGTTGCACCCTAGTTGCGCCCTAGTTACACCCTAGTTGCACCCTACTTGCGCCCTAGTTGCGCCCTACGTGTGTCCTACTTGTACCCTAGTTGTGCCCTAGTTTCATCATAGTTACGTCCTATATGCATCTCAGTTGCGCTCTAGTTGCATCCTAGTTGCGCCCTACCTTTACCCTAGTTGCAACCTAGTTGCGCCCTACTTGTGCCCTAGTTGCACCCTAGTTGCACCCTAACAGCGCCCTAGTTGCGCCTCAGGTGGACACTAGCTACGCCCTAGTTCCACCCTAGTTGTGTCCTAGTTTCACCCTACTTGCGTCCTCCTCGCGTCCGACTTGTGCCCTAGTTGTGCCCTAGTTGCGCCTTAGTTGTGCCCTAGTTCCGCCATAGTTGCGGTCTAGTTGCGCCTTATTTGCGCACTAGCTACGACCTAGTTACGCCCTAGTTACACCCTAGTTGCACCCTATTTGTGCCGTACTTGCGTCATGGTTGCGCCCTAGTTGCACACTAGTTGCGCCCCAGTTGCGCCTCAGTTGGGCACTAGCTACGCCCTAGTTGCACCCTCGTTGCGCCCTAGTTTTGCCCTGGTTAAACCCTAGTTTCACCCTAGTTGTGTCGTTTTGCACCCTACTTGTGCCCTAGATGTGTCCTAGTTGTGTCCTAGTTGTGCCCTACTTGTGTCCTACTTGCGCCCTACTTGCATCCTAGTTACGCCCTATTTGCGTCCTACTTGCACCCTACTTGCACCCTACTTGCACACTAGTTGCGCCCTAGTTGCATCCTGGCTGCGCCCTAGTTGTACTCTACTTACGGCCTATGTGCACCCTACTTGCACCCTAGTTGCACCCTAGTTGCACCCTACTTGCACCCTACTTGTGCCGTACTTGCGCCCTACTTGCGACATAGTTGTGCCCTACTTATACCCCAGTTGCACCCTACTTGCACCCTAGTGGCACCGTTATTGTGCCTCAGATGGCCACTGGCTATGTCATATTTTCAACCTACTTGCACCCTAGTTGCGCCCTAGTTGTGTCCTACTTGCGCCCTACTGGCGCCCTAGTTGCGCCATACTTGCACCCTAGTTGCACCGTACTTGCGCCATAGTTACGCCCTAGTTGCACCTCAGTTGGGCACTAGCTACGTTCTAGTTGCACCCTAGTTACGCCCTAGTTGTTCCCTAGTTGCGTCCTACTTGCGCCCTACTTGCGCCCTAATTGCACCCTAGTTGTCCCCTAGTTGTGACCTACTTGTGCCATACTTGCACCCTAGTTGCGCCCTAGTTACACCCTACCCGCGCCATACTTGTGCCCTACTTGCATCCTAGTTGTGCCCTAGTTGCACCCTACTTGCATCCTACTTGCTCCCTACTTGCACCCTACTTGCGCCCTAGTTGTAACCTAGTTGTAACCTAGTTGCGTCCTAGTTGCGCCCTACATGTGTCCTACTTGTGGCCTACTTGCCGCCTAGTTGTACCCTAATTGCGCCTTAGCTGCGCCCTTCTTGTGCCCTACTTGCACCCTAGTTGAGCCCTACTTGCGTCCTACTTGCATCCTATTTGCATCCTAGTTGCTTCCTAGTTGCGCCCTAATTGTGCCCTACTTGCGCCCTACTTGTGCCCTAGTTGTACCATATTTGCATCATAGTTGCGTCCTACTTGTACCCTACTTGCACCCTACTTGCACCCTAGATGCGCCCTACTTCAGCCCTATTCAAGTCCTAGTTGTACCCTAGTTGTACCCTAGTTACGTCCTAGTTACGTCCTAGTTACGTCCTAGTTACACCGTACTTGTATCCTACGTACATCCTACTTGCGTCTTAGTTACGCCCTAGTTGCACTCTAGTTGCGACCTACTTGCACCCTAGTTGTGCCTCAGGTGGACCCTACTTGCACCCCTTTTTTGCCCTACTTGCACCTTGTTGCACCCTAGTTGCGCCCTAGTTGCACCCTAGTTGTGCCTCAGTTGGCACTAGCCACGTCCTAGTTGCGCACAAGTTGTACCCTAGTTGCATCCTAGTTGTGTGCTAGTTGTACCCTTGTTGCACCCTACTTGCGCCCTACTTGCGCCCTAGTTACGCCCTAGTTGCACCCTAGTTGCACCCTACTTACGCCGTACATGCGCCCAACTTGTGTCCTTGTTGCGCCCTAGTTGCGCCCTAGTTGTACCCTACTTGCGTCCTAATTCAGTCCTAGTTGTGCCCTAGTTACACCCTAGTTGCGCCCTAGTTGCGTCCTACTTGTGCCTTACTTGCGCCCTAGTTGCACCCTTATTGTACCCTATTTGTGCCCTAGTCACGTCCTACTTGTGCCATAATTGCACCCCACTTACGTCCTAGTTACGCCGTAGTTGCCGCCTACTTGCGCCATGCTTGCGCCCTACTTGCACCCTACTTGAGCCCTAGTTATGCCATACTTGAGCCCTAGTTGCGCCCTAGTTGCGCCCCAGTTGCGCACTACTTGGGTCTCAGTTGGGTACTAGCTATGTCGTAGTTGCGTCCTAGTTGTGCCCTAGTTGCACCCTAGTTGTGCCCTAGTTGTGCCCTACTAGTGCCCTAGTTGCGCCCTAGTTGCGCCCTAGTTGCGCCCTACGTGCGTCCTAGTTGCCTCCTAATTCTGTCCTAGTTACGCCCTAGTTGCGCCTCAGTTGGGCACTAGCTATGCCCTAGTTGCGTCCTAGTTACACCTTAGTTGTGCCCTAGTTGAGCCCTAGTTACACCCTAGTTGCGCCCTGCTTGCACCCTACTTGCGACCTAGTTGCACTCTAGTTGCGTCCTAGTTGTGCCCTACTTGCGCCCTACTTACGTCCTACTTGCGTCCTAGTTGCGTCCTTGTTGCGCCCTAGGTGCGCCCTACTTGTGACCTACTTGCGCCCTACTTGTGCCCTCATTGCGCCCTAGTTTGGCCCTGGGTTGGCCGTACTTGCGCTCTACTTGTGCCCTTGTTGCGCCCTAGTTGCGTCCTAGTTGCACCCTAGTTGCGCCATAGTTACGTCCTAGTTATTCCCTACTTGTGCCCTACTTGCGCCCTACTTGCACCCTAGTTGCGCCCTAGTTGCGCCCTAGTTACGCCCTAGTTGCGCCTCAGTTGGGCACTAGCTACGCCCTAGTTCAACTAGGCCAGTTGCGTCATAGGTGCGCTCTAGTTGCATCCTACTTGTGTCCTACTTACGCCATAGTTGCGCCCTACTTGCACCCTAGTTGCGCCCGACTTGCACCCTAGTTGCGCCCTAGTCGCGCCTCAGACGGACACTAGCTACGCCCTAGTTGGGCCCTAGTTGCACCCTAGTTGCACCGTATTTGTACCCTACTTGCGCCCTACTTGCGTCCTAGTTGCGCCCTAGTTGCTCCCTAGTTGCGCCCTACTTGTGTCCTACTTGGGTCCTAGTTGAACCTTAGTTGCGTCATATTTGCGCCCTTCTTTTGTCCTACTTATACTCTACTAGCGTCCTAGTTGCGCCATAGTTTTGCCCTAGTTGCGTCCTAGCTGCGTCCTATTTGCACCCTACTTGCGCCCTACTTGCGCCCTAGTTGCGCCCTGGTTACGCCCTAGTTGTGCCCTAGTTGCGCCCTACTTGCGGTCTATTTGTGCCTTTCTTGCGCCCTAGTTGCACCCTAGTTGCGTCTCAGTTGGGCACTAGCTACGTCCTAGTTACACACTAGTTGTGCCCTAGTTACACCCTAGGTCTGTCCTACTTACGCCATAGATGCGCCCTATTTGCGCCCTAGTTGCGCCATAGTTGCGCCTTAGGTTGGCACTAGCTACGCCCTAGTTGTGTCTTAGTTACATCCTAGTTGCTTCCTAGTTGCGTCCTCCTTGCGCCCTACTTGCACCCTAGTTATACCCTAGTTATGCCCTAGGTGCACCATACTTACGTCCTACTTGTACCCTACTTGCACCCTAGTTGCATCCTAGTTACGCCATACTTGCGCCCTACTTGTGTCCTACTTGTGTCTCACTAATACCATAGTTGTACCCTAGTTGCGCCCTACTTGCGTCCTACTTGGACCCTAGTTGTGTCCTAGTTGTGCCCCAGTTACGTCATAGTTGCACTCTACTTGCACCCTAGTTGCGCCCTACTTGCACCCTAGTTTTGTCCTACTTGCGCCCTAGTTGCTTCATAGTTGCGCCTGAGTTGGACACTAGCTACACCCTAGTTGCGCCCTAGTTGAGCCCTAGTTGCACCCTAGTTGTGCCCTATGTGCGCCCTACTTGCGCCCTACTTGCGCCCTAGTCACGCCCTACTTGGAACCGAAGGCGAACACGATGGAAACAACTATTCTAGGTTGAACTCGGAGGGAATGAACATCCTCCATACATACAACAGATCATGACAAAGAACAACCAACGGCTTCTTGGGCGCTAGCCGGACGCATTTTACGGTCTAACCGCTTACTATGGGATCACTTGGCAGGGTGTGCGTTGGTCGGAGCACGACTGGTCGCGGATAAGGGTGCACACCGTGTAAGATTCCCGGTTCCCAGAAAGGATTCGGACTCCCGAATCCGAATCCTACAGGGGATTCGGATTAGCGAATCCTTGAAAAGATTCGCGAATCCTTAGGATTCGCGAATCCTCAATGGTTCTCATGGACCGTTGCACAATGCTTTGTGGCAAGTCCAGATTTGACCCTTTTTCTTACCCCTTCTGTCACTTCCAAACAATATGTGCACAACATATGACCGTAGGTCATGAACGTTTCTTCTAATATACATGTACTCAGCTGTTGTCAATGGACACCACAAGTGGACATTTTGAGGCATTGTGGTGGTGGATGTTAGCCCTACTTAAGCAGTGCTGAGTACTGTTCTGCAGCATGTATTCTTCACACTCATCAACTGCCGACAAGGGCATATCTTAAATCAACAAGCGCTTTCTAGCACCGTCAAGCACTGTCAAGCATCGACAAGCATTCACAATCTATGATAGTGAATGTACCTTCAAGCGCCAATGAGCATCGAGTATGACTGATATGCATATATGACACTGTTTGAGACCACAAGTACCATCAAGTGTTAGCCTACATTCATTCTGAGTTTCACCTCTGTGCAAACCTGGCTGCCAGAAGTGGCTTTATGCATCAAACATTTGCTGCATGCATAAGTTCACAAATGTGGATTGCATGACAGAAAACAGGGAATGTTGAATTGAAATGATAATGAGCAGATCACATGACAGTGAGCAAGGGACCCAACTACACTAATCCTACGATCCAACCTCCATGACATCTTCATCCTNAGTATGACTGATATGCATATATGACACTGTTTGAGACCACAAGTACCATCAAGTGTTAGCCTACATTCATTCTGAGTTTCACCTCTGTGCAAACCTGGCTGCCAGAAGTGGCTTTATGCATCAAACATTTGCTGCATGCATAAGTTCACAAATGTGGATTGCATGACAGAAAACAGGGAATGTTAAATTGAAATGATAATGAGCAGATCACATGACAGTGAGCAAGGGACCCAACTACACTAATCCTACAATCCAACCTCCATGACATCTTCATCCTCCCCCCCCTCTCCTTCATCCTCCCCCTCCTCGTATCCGTCCTCCTCCTTGTCCTCGTTCACAAAGAGTGACAGCCCCTCCAACTCCTCACACGCAGCACCGACGAGCCCATCCTCCCGCGCTTTACGCCGTAACTCATTGATGCGCGCCTCTTCATCTCTGTACTCCTGCGCGACGATGCCATGGGGAGACACCGGGAAGTCCAGCAGCGACTTCTCGTTGATCCAGCTTTTCATGGTTAGCAGGTTTTCAACCGTCAAGTTGGCAAGCGAGTACCTGAAGTCTGTGATAATGTGCCTACGAAGGGAGAACAGACGTTTGGACGGGGTGGAAGTGGCAGGTACAGCAAGCACGTCCATTGCTGTGAGAAAAAAAGATGGATATGCATGCTGCTGCTTCCTGTAGTGCCTAAGAACTTTGCACATCATGCCTTTCTTTGGCAAGTTGGCCCATTTTTCCACCTCCTCCTCCAAGCTCGACAGCTCTGTTGGTGCCGCCGTCGCCGGCTCCCGCACCTCAAACATGTCCCTTGCTGGATCAGCCAAGGCCTCCTCCATCAATGCATCGTCCTCAGATGGAGGTGGGGGTGGTGGAGGCCGCGGGCGCAGCTGGCGTGTTTCTTGTGATCCCGCTGCTACAGCTCTGCTGCTGCCCGGCTCATGCCCTGCTGCTGTTCTGCCTGTGCCCTGCTGCTGCCCAGCTGATGCCCTGCCCGTTCCCTGCTGTTGTCCTGCGGATGCCCTGCCCGTACCTTGCTGTTGTCCTCCTGATGCGCTGCTGCCGGTGCTGCGGCTGCCCTGCTGCTGGTTCTGCTGTGATCCTGACTGGAGTTGCTGCTGGCTCCCCTGCTGGTTCTGATCCTGCTGCTGGTTTGAGCTCTCTGCCCCCTGTGACAATGCCACGGCCTCACTCTGCGCTTCCAGCACGCGGTCGTGGTAAGGCCGCAACAAGGTGACCACCTTCACCTGCAAAAGTGCGGCAGACGCCACCCCCATCAGCGTATGTGTCCTGTCAAAGAACCTGAGCCGAAAGCGTGGGTCAGCCGTGGTTGCAAGCGTGTGGCGGTCAGTCAGCAGCTGCGCGTACTTCTTCAGCTTGTCCTCAGCCTCCTTCAGCCCGACGTTCATGTCAACGAGCAGCTGCTCCTTTGCATTAAGACGCCCTGCAATCCCTCTCCGTCTGCTCTTCTCACGCGCCAAGTGAGCTTTCACCTGCCACTTCTCGAGCTTGTCCAGCATGGAGTCAAAAAACGGTATGACGAGGTTGAGCGTTGGGTAGGTCGAGCCAGAGATGTCGTTTGTGTACGCCTTGAATGGCTTGAGGATGACAATGAGGAGGGCAATCAGTCCCCACTCATCGCGAGAAGGCTTGAGGGCATCACCCTCACTGTCATACCCCTCAAGCCACCCCGGTATCACGTCCTTCAGCACGAGCACGCGCTCCATCATGTCCAGGGTGGCATTCCACCTTGTCTCGGTGTCGAGGTGCAATGAAAGTACCGGACTCCAGCCGCCGTTGCCATGTTGATCAGCGACTGCTCCCTTGGAGTGGACCGCTTCACAAACACGGCCACGGCCCGCACCTTGGCCACAATCCCCTCAACTTTTGCATGCCCCAACAAATCCTTGACGGCGAGGTTCATGATGTGCCCTAAGCACCTGATGTGGCCTTCTGGTTCAAGGGAGGACTCAGCTGCAGGGATGATGTAGTTGTTGATCATCGAATCGTTTGTGCTCTCGTTGTCGACCGTGAGGCAAAACATCCGGTCAAACATCCCCCACTGCTTCAAAGCACCTGCCAGCGCGTCGAAGATGTTCTGCGCATTGGGAGCGAGCGGCGTTGCGGGAAAGGAGAGGGCGAGCGTCTTCACTTGAAAGTCTTGAATCCAGTGTGCCGTGACTCCAAGATACTTCATGCCATTCTCCCCCTTCCAGCCGTCCTTGGTGAAGTTGAGGGCAGAATTCACCTCACCAAGCATCTTCTTGATACGGTTGCGGAAAGCTGCTGCCGCGATCACAATCTGCCGGCTGATTGTCATGCGACCGGGGAGGTCGCATGCCGGGTTTCCGTGCCAGAACGCGCGCTGCAGCCAGGTGGACTCCATGCCTAGGAAGCTCTCATTCTTGTCAATTACGTGCTTCCAAATGCAGTGTTGGAAGTACAGCTTGCAGAACACAGCTCCCACCGCTGCCACACCCCGGCCGATGACTGTGTTTGCAACGTTCAATCCCACTCCTGCCACTGCAGCCGCTGCTTCTGTTGATGCATTGATAGCGTTGGTGGATTCCAACCGTAGCTTCTGGGCCACCTCCTGCTCCTTCAGCTCCAAGTAATGCTTGAGGTGCTTCAGCCGCAAGTGTTTCCACATTGCGGACGTGCACCCCCCTGTTGTTGGCGTAGTCCTTTGGACACAGACTGCACTGTGCGCGAGGGCCCTTTTTGGGGTGGTCAATTTTGTCAAAAAGAGTCCACACAAGACTCGGCTCCTTCGCGGATCTCCTCTTGTTACCGACGTCCTCCTCATCCTCATCATCGTCATCGTCGTCAGCGTCATCGTGAGTACTCTCACGTGCAGTCTGCACCACCGCTGCAACGTCGGCCATGGAGGAGAGTGATGTAGTCGCGGCTGCGGCTAGAGCATGGAAGTCGACGATGATGACACCGATATGTTGTGTCTCGGGACTTGCACCATTTCCAAAGTGGAACTGGCACTTCCAATGGTGCCACTTGCACGGAGCAAGTGGTGCTCTGACGTCCGCTGCTGATCCGATCAGCAGCGAACGTCGCCTGCTGAACCGGCCCGGTTTGCCGGGCCGGCGAACAGGGCCGGTTTGCCTACTGATTGGGAGCGAGTTTGCTTGGCGGCGGATCATCCGCCGTTGCTTAAAGCAACGGCGGATCATCCGCCGACGGCGGATGCAGCAGCCGCTGTGGATGTTACACCGCCGAGACATCCGATGCCTCGGTTTGATGAACCAGTGGTTCATCCACCGACAGTGGATGAACCACTGGTTCATCTACCAAGACATCGGTGGGCCACTGGTTCAGAACCAGTGAACCACCGATTGTCGATGGTTCATCTATCGGCACCCGCTTTCCACATGCATGTGACGGTCGAAACGTAGCACGAAAACGGCGGACCAATAACAAACACTGAAACAGCGCACTGCGCAGGCCAACGTGGCCAATGCCGAGGGACAAACAGCCACAGACCGGCTGTCGGCATCGGCCAGGCTGTCCGGTAATCGGAAGCCCGTTGACTGGACAGCTGAACTTGGCAAAAGGGTTCGAATTAAACAAGTTCACTATGTACAGAAGTGATGGTTTGCATCTTTGCAGCGAGAAATATAGAAACGAGTGTATCCAGCCAACTTACATGTGTCTGGCTGAGGAGCATGCTATCCAGATACATGCCACCTGGGTACAAGATATTGCGACATGCATGGTTTTGAACAACCAAAAAGACGCACATCACAGCCCTCGCAAGAACCCGCACCGCGCCACTGCACGGAGGTGCGACGGACCCCCGGTTTTTTTGGGGTATCGTGGAGGCCACCCCCCCCCC
>SZWC01002735.1:33320-50620 GCA_023375785.1 Penium margaritaceum
TCGCAACCACTCACAATCACTCGCAACCACTCGCAACCACTCGCAACCACTCGCAACCACTCGCAACTACTCGCAACAACTCGCAACCACGCGCAACCACTCACAACCATTCGCAACCACTGGCAACCACTCACAACCAGTTGTAACCACTCGAGACCACTCGCAACCACTCACAACCACTCGCAACCACTTGCAACCACTCACACCTACTCGGAACCACTCGCAACCACCCGCAACCACTTGCAACCACTTGCAACCACTTGCTACCATTCGCAACCACTCGCAACGACTCGCAACCACTCGCAACCAATCGCAACCACTTGCAACCACTCGCAACAACTTGGAACCCCTTGGAACCAATCACAGCCACTTGGAACCACTTGCAACCACTCGCAATTACTAGCACCTCTCGCAAGAAATCCCAACCACTTGCAAGCACTTGTACGCACTTGCAATCACCCGCAACCACTCGTAACCACTCGCAACCACTCGCAAGCACTCACAACCACTCGCAACCACTCGCAACCACTTGTAACCACTCGCAACCACTCGCAACCGCTCCCAACCACTTGCAACCACTCGATACCACTCGCAACGACTCGCAACCACTTGCAAACACTCGCAACCACTGGCAACCACTGGCAACCACTCACAATCACTGGCAATCACTCGCAACCACATGTAACCACTCGCAACCACTCGCAACCGCTCGCAACCACTCCCAACCACTCGCAACCACTCGCATCCACTCACAACCAATTGTAACCACTCGCAACCACTCACAACTACTCGCAACCACTTGCAACCACACGCAACAACTCGCAACTACTCGTAACCACTCGCAACCACTCACAACTACTCGCAACCACTTGCAACCACACGCAACAACTCGCAACTACTCGTAACCACTCGCAACCACTCGCAACCACTTGCAACCACTCACAACCACTTACAACCACTGGCAACCACTCACACTTGCAACCACTTGGAACCACTCGCAGCCACTTGCAACCACACGCAACAACTCGCAATCACTTGCACTACTTGCAACCAATCGTAACAACTTGCAAGCACTTGCAAGCACTTGCAACCACTCGCAACCACTGTAACCACTCGCAACCAATCGCAACCACTCACAACCACTTGCAACCACTCGCAACCACAAGCCACCACTCGCAACCACATGCCCCCACTCGCTACCACTCACAACCATACGCAACAACTCGCACCCACTCGCAACCACTCTCAACCACACAAAATCACTCGCAACCTCTCACAACCACTTGCAACCAGTCCCCACCATTGGCAGCCACTGGCAGGAACTCGCAAAAACTCACAGCCACTCGCAAGTACTCGTGACAGCTCACAACCACTTGCAACAACTCGCAACCACTTGCAACCACTTGTAACCACTCAAGGCCATCCGCTACCACTCGCAACAACTTGCAACCACTTGCAATCACTTGCAACCACTCGCAACCACTCACAACAACTCGCAACCACTCGCAAGCACTCGCAACCACTGGAAACCACTCGCAGCCACTCACAACCACTCGCAACCACTGGCAACCATTCGCACTTGCAACCACTCCGAACCACTCCCAACCACTTGCAACTTCTCTCAACCACTTGCAATCACTCGCACCACTCGCAACCAATCGCAACCACTTGAAACCACTCGCAAGCACTTGCAACCACTCGCAACCACTCGTAACCACTCACAACCATTTGCAACCACTCACAACCACTCGCAACCACTCCCAACCACTCGCAACCACTCGGAACCACTCGCAACCACTCGGAACCACTCGCAACGACTCTCAACCACTCGCAACCTCTCGCAATCAGTGGCAATCAATTGCTACCACTCCCAACCACCTGCAACCACTCGCAACCACTCGCTACCACTTGCAACCACTTGCAACCCATGGCAACCACTCGCAATCACTCACAACCACCCACAACCACTCGCAACCGCTCCCAACCACTCGCACCCACTCGCAACCACTTGCACCTACTCGCAACCAATTGCAACCACTTGCAACCACTCGCACCCACTCGCAACCACTTGCACCTACTCGCAACCAATTGCAACCACTTGCAACCACTCGCACCCACTCGCAACCACTTGCACCTACTCGCAACCAATTGCAACCACTTGCAACCACTCGCACCCACTCGCAACCACTTGCACCTACTCGCAACCAATTGCAACCACTTGCAACCACTCGCACCCACTCGCAACCACTTGCACCTACTCGCAACCAATTGCAACCACTTGCAACCACTCGCACCCACTCGCAACCACTTGCACCTACTCGCAACCAATTGCAACCACTTGCAACCACTCGCACCCACTCGCAACCACTTGCACCTACTCGCAACCAATTGCAACCACTTGCAACCACTCGCACCCACTCGCAACCACTTGCACCTACTCGCAACCAATTGCAACCACTTGCAACCACTCGCACCCACTCGCAACCACTTGCACCTACTCGCAACCAATTGCAACCACTTGCAACCACTCGCACCCACTCGCAACCACTTGCACCTACTCGCAACCAATTGCAACCACTTGCAACCACTCGCACCCACTCGCAACCACTTGCACCTACTCGCAACCAATTGCAACCACTTGCAACCACTCGCACCCACTCGCAACCACTTGCACCTACTCGCAACCAATTGCAACCACTTGCAACCACTCGCACCCACTCGCAACCACTTGCACCTACTCGCAACCAATTGCAACCACTTGCAACCACTCGCACCCACTCGCAACCACTTGCACCTACTCGCAACCAATTGCAACCACTTGCAACCACTCGCACCCACTCGCAACCACTTGCACCTACTCGCAACCAATTGCAACCACTTGCAACCACTCGCACCCACTCGCAACCACTTGCACCTACTCGCAACCAATTGCAACCACTTGCAACCACTCGCACCCACTCGCAACCACTTGCACCTACTCGCAACCAATTGCAACCACTTGCAACCACTCGCACCCACTCGCAACCACTTGCACCTACTCGCAACCAATTGCAACCACTTGCAACCACTCGCACCCACTCGCAACCACTTGCACCTACTCGCAACCAATTGCAACCACTTGCAACCACTCGCACCCACTCGCAACCACTTGCACCTACTCGCAACCAATTGCAACCACTTGCAACCACTCGCACCCACTCGCAACCACTTGCACCTACTCGCAACCAATTGCAACCACTTGCAACCACTCGCACCCACTCGCAACCACTTGCACCTACTCGCAACCAATTGCAACCACTTGCAACCACTCGCACCCACTCGCAACCACTTGCACCTACTCGCAACCAATTGCAACCACTTGCAACCACTCGCACCCACTCGCAACCACTTGCACCTACTCGCAACCAATTGCAACCACTTGCAACCACTCGCACCCACTCGCAACCACTTGCACCTACTCGCAACCAATTGCAACCACTTGCAACCACTCGCACCCACTCGCAACCACTTGCACCTACTCGCAACCAATTGCAACCACTTGCAACCACTCGCACCCACTCGCAACCACTTGCACCTACTCGCAACCAATTGCAACCACTTGCAACCACTCGCACCCACTCGCAACCACTTGCACCTACTCGCAACCAATTGCAACCACTTGCAACCACTCGCACCCACTCGCAACCACTTGCACCTACTCGCAACCAATTGCAACCACTTGCAACCACTCGCACCCACTCGCAACCACTTGCACCTACTCGCAACCAATTGCAACCACTTGCAACCACTCGCACCCACTCGCAACCACTTGCACCTACTCGCAACCAATTGCAACCACTTGCAACCACTCGCACCCACTCGCAACCACTTGCACCTACTCGCAACCAATTGCAACCACTTGCAACCACTCGCACCCACTCGCAACCACTTGCACCTACTCGCAACCAATTGCAACCACTTGCAACCACTCGCACCCACTCGCAACCACTTGCACCTACTCGCAACCAATTGCAACCACTTGCAACCACTCGCACCCACTCGCAACCACTTGCACCTACTCGCAACCAATTGCAACCACTTGCAACCACTCGCACCCACTCGCAACCACTTGCACCTACTCGCAACCAATTGCAACCACTTGCAACCACTCGCACCCACTCGCAACCACTTGCACCTACTCGCAACCAATTGCAACCACTTGCAACCACTCGCACCCACTCGCAACCACTTGCACCTACTCGCAACCAATTGCAACCACTTGCAACCACTCGCACCCACTCGCAACCACTTGCACCTACTCGCAACCAATTGCAACCACTTGCAACCACTCGCACCCACTCGCAACCACTTGCACCTACTCGCAACCAATTGCAACCACTTGCAACCACTCGCACCCACTCGCAACCACTTGCACCTACTCGCAACCAATTGCAACCACTTGCAACCACTCGCACCCACTCGCAACCACTTGCACCTACTCGCAACCAATTGCAACCACTTGCAACCACTCGCACCCACTCGCAACCACTTGCACCTACTCGCAACCAATTGCAACCACTTGCAACCACTCGCACCCACTCGCAACCACTTGCACCTACTCGCAACCAATTGCAACCACTTGCAACCACTCGCACCAACTCGCAACCACTCACAACCACTCTGGACCACTCGCAACCACTTGCAACCACTCGCAACCACTCGCTACCACTTGCAACCACTTGCAACCACTCGTAGCCACTCACAACCACTTGCAACCACTCGCAACCACTCACAACCACTCACAACCAATTGTAACCACTCGCAACCACTCACACCCACTCCCAACCACTTGCAACCACTCGAAACAAATTGCAACCATTCGCAACCACTCGCAACTACTCGCAAACACTCGCAACCACTCACAACCACTTACAATCACTGGCAACCACTCGCACTTGCAACCACTTGGAAACACTCGCAACCACTTGCAACAACTCGCAACCACTTGCAATCACTTGCACCACTCGCAACCAATCGCCACCACTTGCAACCACTTGCAAGTGCTTGCAACCACTCACAACTACTCGTAACCACTGCCAATAACTCGCAACTACTCACAACCGCTCGCAACCACTAGCAACCACTTGCCTCCACTCGCAACCACTCACAACCATACGCAACCACCCGCACCCGCTCGCAACCACTCGCAACCAAACAAAACCACTCCCAACCTATCACAACCACTTGGAACCACTTGTAACCACTCGCAACCACTCGCAACCACTCGCAACCACTCACATCCACTCGCAAGAACTCGTGACCACTCGCCACCACTTGCAACTACTCGCAACCACTTGCAACCAATCGTAACCACTCGAAACCACTCGCAACTCCTCGCAACTACTTGCAGCCACTTGCAATCACTTGCAACCAGTCGCAACCACTCACAACATCTCGCAACCACTCGCAACCACTCCCAACAACTCACAACCACTCGCCACCACTCGCAACCACTTGCAACCTCTCGCAACTACTCACAACCACTCGCAACCACTGGCAGCCACTTGCAATTGCAACCACTCGGAATCACTCGCAGCCACTTGAAACCACTCGCAACCACTCCCAATCACTTGCACCACTCGCAACCAGTCGTAACCACTTGCAATCACTCGCAAATACTTGCAACCACTCACAACCACTCGTAACCGCTCGCAACCACTTGCAACCACTCACAACTACTCGCAACCACTCGTAACCACTTGCAACCATTCACAACCACTCACAACCATTTGCAACCGCTTTCCACCACTCGCAACCGCTTGCCACCACTCGCAACCATATGCAACCACTCCCACCCACTCACAATTACCCGCAACCACCCTAAACCACTCTCAGCCTCTCACAACCTCTTGCAACCACTCCCACCCACTCGCAACCACTCAAAACCACTCGCAACCACTCACAACCACTCCCAAGGACTCATGACTACTCTCGACCACTTTCAACCACTCGCAACCCCTCGCAACCACTCGTAACCATTTGCAGCCACTCGCACCCATTTGCAACCACTTGCAAACACTTGCAATCACTCGCAACCACTTGCAACCTCTTACAACAACTTGCAACCACTCGCAACTACTCACAACCAATCACAACCACTCAAAACCACTCAAAACCACTCGCAACCACTTGCAACCACTCACAACAACTCGCAACCACTCGCAACCACTCGCAACAACTCGCAACCACTCACAACCACTGGCAACCACTGGTAACCACACGTACTTGCAACCAGTCGGAACCACTTGCAGCCACTTGCAACCACTTGCAACCACTCGCAATCACTTGCACCACTCGCAACCAATTGCAACTACTTGCAACCACTCCCAAGCACTTGCAACCACTCGCAACCACTCGTAACCACTCGCAACCACTTACAACCACTCCCAACCACTCTTAACCACTCGCAACCACTTGCAACCACTCACAACCACTTGCAACCACTCACAACCGCTTGCCACCACTCGCAACCACTCGTAACCATACGTAACCACTCACACCCACTCACGACCACTCACAACCACACAAAACCACTCCCAACCTCTCACAACCACTTGCGACCACTCCCAACCACTCGCAACCCCTCGTAACCACTCATAACCACTCACAACCACTCGCAAGCACTTGCAACTAATCGCGACCACTTGTGACCACTTGCAACCATTCGTAACTATCACAACCGCTCGCAACTACTCACAACCATTCGCAACCACTTGCAACTACTTACAACCACTCGCATACACTCACAACCACTCGCAACCACTCTCAACCACTCGCAACCACTCGCAACCATCCGCAACCACTTGTGACCACTCCCAACCACTCGCAACCACTCACAACCACTCGCAACCAGTTACAACCACTCGCAGCCACTCACAACCACTCGCAACCACTCGCAACCACTCGCGACGACTTGCAACCACTCGCGACTACTCGCAATCACTTGCAACCTCTCGTAACCACTCCCAACCACTCACAACCACTTGCAGCCACGCGCAACCTCTCACAACCACTCACAACCCCTTGCAACCACTCACAACCACTCGAAACAACTTACACCCACTCGCAACCACTCGCAACCACTCGCAACCACTTGCAACCAATCGCAACCACTCGCGACAACTCGCAACCACTTGGAACCACTCGCAACCACTCGCAACGACTCAAAATCACTTGCAACCACTCGCAACCACTCGTAACGACTTGAAATCACTCGCAACCACTTAAAATCACTTGCAACCACTCGCAACCACTTGCAACCACTTGCAACCACTCGCAACCATGCGCAACCACTCGTAACCACTCACAACAACTCGCAACCACTTGCAACCACTCGCAACCACTCGCAATCACTTGCACCACTCGACACCAATCGCCACCACTTGCAACCACTTGCAAGTGCTTGCAACCACTGGCAACTACTCGTAACCACTGCCAACCACTCGCAACTACTCACAACCACTCACAACCACTCGCAACCACTTGCCTCCACTCGCAACCACTCACAACCATACGCAACCACTCGCACCCATTCGCAACCACTCGCAACCAAACAAAGCCACTCCCAACCTCTCACAACCACTTCGAACCACTTGCAACCACTCGCAACCACTCGCAACCACTCGCAACCACTCGCAACCACTCACAACCACTCGCAAGCACTCGTAACCACTTGATACCCCTTGCAACCACTCGCAACCACTCGCAACCCCTCGCAACCACTCACAACCACTCGCAACCACTCGCAAGCACTCGCAACCACTGGCAACCACTCGCAACCCCTCGCAACCACTCACAACCACTCGCAACCACTCGCAAGCACTCGCAACCACTGGCAACCACTCGCAACCCCTCGCAACCACTCACAACCACTCGCAACCACTCGCAAGCACTCGCAACCACTGGCAACCACTCGCAACCCCTCGCAACCACTCACAACCACTCGCAACCACTCGCAAGCACTCGCAACCACTGGCAACCACTCGCAACCCCTCGCAACCACTCACAACCACTCGCAACCACTCGCAAGCACTCGCAACCACTGGCAACCACTCGCAACCCCTCGCAACCACTCACAACCACTCGCAACCACTCGCAAGCACTCGCAACCACTGGCAACCACTCGCAACCCCTCGCAACCACTCACAACCACTCGCAACCACTCGCAAGCACTCGCAACCACTGGCAACCACTCGCAACCCCTCGCAACCACTCACAACCACTCGCAACCACTCGCAAGCACTCGCAACCACTGGCAACCACTCGCAACCCCTCGCAACCACTCACAACCACTCGCAACCACTCGCAAGCACTCGCAACCACTGGCAACCACTCGCAACCCCTCGCAACCACTCACAACCACTCGCAACCACTCGCAAGCACTCGCAACCACTGGCAACCACTCGCAACCCCTCGCAACCACTCACAACCACTCGCAACCACTCGCAAGCACTCGCAACCACTGGCAACCACTCGCAACCCCTCGCAACCACTCACAACCACTCGCAACCACTCGCAAGCACTCGCAACCACTGGCAACCACTCGCAACCCCTCGCAACCACTCACAACCACTCGCAACCACTCGCAAGCACTCGCAACCACTGGCAACCACTCGCAACCCCTCGCAACCACTCACAACCACTCGCAACCACTCGCAAGCACTCGCAACCACTGGCAACCACTCGCAACCCCTCGCAACCACTCACAACCACTCGCAACCACTCGCAAGCACTCGCAACCACTGGCAACCACTCGCAACCCCTCGCAACCACTCACAACCACTCGCAACCACTCGCAAGCACTCGCAACCACTGGCAACCACTCGCAACCCCTCGCAACCACTCACAACCACTCGCAACCACTCGCAAGCACTCGCAACCACTGGCAACCACTCGCAACCCCTCGCAACCACTCACAACCACTCGCAACCACTCGCAAGCACTCGCAACCACTGGCAACCACTCGCAACCCCTCGCAACCACTCACAACCACTCGCAACCACTCGCAAGCACTCGCAACCACTGGCAACCACTCGCAACCCCTCGCAACCACTCACAACCACTCGCAACCACTCGCAAGCACTCGCAACCACTGGCAACCACTCGCAACCCCTCGCAACCACTCACAACCACTCGCAACCACTCGCAAGCACTCGCAACCACTGGCAACCACTCGCAACCCCTCGCAACCACTCACAACCACTCGCAACCACTCGCAAGCACTCGCAACCACTGGCAACCACTCGCAACCCCTCGCAACCACTCACAACCACTCGCAACCACTCGCAAGCACTCGCAACCACTGGCAACCACTCGCAACCCCTCGCAACCACTCACAACCACTCGCAACCACTCGCAAGCACTCGCAACCACTGGCAACCACTCGCAACCCCTCGCAACCACTCACAACCACTCGCAACCACTCGCAAGCACTCGCAACCACTGGCAACCACTCGCAACCCCTCGCAACCACTCACAACCACTCGCAACCACTCGCAAGCACTCGCAACCACTGGCAACCACTCGCAACCCCTCGCAACCACTCACAACCACTCGCAACCACTCGCAAGCACTCGCAACCACTGGCAACCACTCGCAACCCCTCGCAACCACTCACAACCACTCGCAACCACTCGCAAGCACTCGCAACCACTGGCAACCACTCGCAACCCCTCGCAACCACTCACAACCACTCGCAACCACTCGCAAGCACTCGCAACCACTGGCAACCACTCGCAACCCCTCGCAACCACTCACAACCACTCGCAACCACTCGCAAGCACTCGCAACCACTGGCAACCACTCGCAACCCCTCGCAACCACTCACAACCACTCGCAACCACTCGCAAGCACTCGCAACCACTGGCAACCACTCGCAACCCCTCGCAACCACTCACAACCACTCGCAACCACTCGCAACTACTCGCAACCACTCACAATCACTTGCAACCACTCGCAACCACTGGCAAGTACTCACAACCACTCGCAACCACCCACAACAACTCGCAACCACTCCCAACCACTCGTACACACTCGCAACAACTCGCAACCACTCGCACCCCACTTGCAACCACTCGCAACCACTTGTAATCACTCGCAACCACTTGCAACCACTCACGACGACTCGCAACCACTCGCAACTACTCGCAACCACTTGAAACCTCTCGTAACCACTCCCAACCACTCACAACTACTTTCAGCCACTCGCAACCACTCACAACCACTCACAACCCCTTGCAACCACTCACATCCACTCGAAACAACTGACACCCACTCGCAACCACTTGCAACCACTCGCAACCACTGGCAACCAATCCCAACCACTCGCGACAACTCGCAACCACTTGCAACCACTCGCAACCACTCACAACGACTCAAAATAAATTGCAACCACTCGCAACAACTTGCAACCATGCGCAACCACTCGTAACCACTCACAACAACTCGCAACCACTTGCAACCACTCACAACCACTCACAACCACTCGCAACCACTCACATCCACACGCAACCACTCGTAACCACTCACAACCACTCGTAATCACTCGCAACTACTCCCAACCACTTGCAACCACTCGCAACCACGCGCAACCACTCGTAACCACTCACAACCACTTGCAACCACTGGCAACCAATCACAACCAATGGCAACCACTCACAACCACTCACAACCACTTGCAACCACTGGCAACCAATCACAACCAATGGCAACCACTCACAACCACTCACAACCACTTGCAACCACTGGCAACCAATCACAACCAATGGCAACCACTCACAACCACTCACAACCACTTGCAACCACTGGCAACCAATCACAACCAATGGCAACCACTCACAACCACTCACAACCACTTGCAACCACTGGCAACCAATCACAACCAATGGCAACCACTCACAACCACTCACAACCACTTGCAACCACTGGCAACCAATCACAACCAATGGCAACCACTCACAACCACTCACAACCACTTGCAACCACTGGCAACCAATCACAACCAATGGCAACCACTCACAACCACTCACAACCACTTGCAACCACTGGCAACCAATCACAACCAATGGCAACCACTCACAACCACTCACAACCACTTGCAACCACTGGCAACCAATCACAACCAATGGCAACCACTCACAACCACTCACAACCACTTGCAACCACTGGCAACCAATCACAACCAATGGCAACCACTCACAACCACTCACAACCACTTGCAACCACTGGCAACCAATCACAACCAATGGCAACCACTCACAACCACTCACAACCACTTGCAACCACTCGCAACCACGCGCAACCACTCGTAACCACTCACAACCACTTGCAACCACTCGCAACCACTCACAACCAATCGCAACCACTCGCAACCACTCACAATCACTCACAACCACTTGCAACCACTAACAACAACTTGCAACAACTCGCAACCACTCGCAACCACTCGCAACCACTCGCAACCACTCTAGACCAGTGGCAACTACTGACAACCACTCGGGGTTGGAACCACTCGGACCACTCGCAGCCACTTGCAACCACTCGCAACCACTCGGAATCACTTGTACCACTCGCAACGCATCTTTACCACTTGCAACCACTCGCAAGCACTTGCAACCACACACAACCACTCGTAACCACTCACAACCACTTGCAACCATTCACGACCACTCGCAACCACTCGCAACCACTTGCAACCACTCACAACCACTCGCAACCACTCGCAACTGCTCGCCACCCTTCGCAACCACTCACAACCACTCGCAACCACACGAATCCACTCACACCCACTCACTACCACTCCCAACCACCCTAAACAACTCCCAACCTCTCACAACAACTTGCAACCACTCCCAACCACTCGCAACCACTCGCAACCACTCGCAACCACACAATACCTCTTGCAACCACTCACAACCACTTGCCACCACTCGCAACTACTTTCAACCACTCACTACAGCTTGCAACCACTCACAACCACTCGCAACCACTCGCAACCATTCACGACTACTCGCATCAACTCGCAACCACTCACATCCACTCGCAACCACTCACATCCACTCGCAACCACTCACATCCACTCGCAACCACTCACATCCACTCGCAACCACTCACATCCACTCGCAACCACTCACATCCACTCGCAACCACTCACATCCACTCGCAACCACTCACATCCACTCGCAACCACTCACATCCACTCGCAACCACTCACATCCACTCGCAACCACTCACATCCACTCGCAACCACTCACATCCACTCGCAACCACTCACATCCACTCGCAACCACTCACATCCACTCGCAACCACTCACATCCACTCGCAACCACTCACATCCACTCGCAACCACTCACATCCACTCGCAACCACTCACATCCACTCGCAACCACTCACATCCACTCGCAACCACTCACATCCACTCGCAACCACTCACATCCACTCGCAACCACTCACATCCACTCGCAACCACTCACATCCACTCGCAACCACTCACATCCACTCGCAACCACTCACATCCACTCGCAACCACTCACATCCACTCGCAACCACTCACATCCACTCGCAACCACTCACATCCACTCGCAACCACTCACATCCACTCGCAACCACTCACATCCACTCGCAACCACTCACATCCACTCGCAACCACTCACATCCACTCGCAACCACTCACATCCACTCGCAACCACTCACATCCACTCGCAACCACTCACATCCACTCGCAACCACTCACATCCACTCGCAACCACTCACATCCACTCGCAACCACTCACATCCACTCGCAACCACTCACATCCACTCGCAACCACTCACATCCACTCGCAACCACTCACATCCACTCGCAACCACTCACATCCACTCGCAACCACTCACATCCACTCGCAACCACTCACATCCACTCGCAACCACTCACATCCACTCGCAACCACTCACATCCACTCGCAACCACTCACATCCACTCGCAACCACTCACAACCACTCACAGCCACTCGCGACCAATCACAATCACATGCAACCACTCGCAACCACTCGCAACCACTCACAATAACTCGCAACCACTTGCAACCACTCGCAACCATTCAAAACCACTCACAACCACTTGCTACCACTAACAACCACTCGCAACCACTTGCAACCACCCGCAACCACTCCCAACCACTCGCAACCACTCCCAACAACTCGCAACCACTTGCAACCACTCGAAACCAATCAAAACCACTTGCAACCACTTGCTACCAGTCACAACCACTCGCAACCACTTGCAACCACTCGCAACCACTCCTGAAAACTCGCAACCACTCGCGACTACTCGCAACCAATTGCAACCTCTCACACCCACTCGCAACCATTCACAACCACTTGCAGCCACTTGCAGCCACTCACAACCACTAGCAACCAATTGTAACCACTCACAACCACTCCCAACCACTCACAACCACTCGCAATCACTCGAAACTACTCGCAACCACTCGCAACCACTCACAACCAATCACAATCACTTGCAACGACTCGCAACTTCTCGCAACCACTTGCAACTACACGCAACCACACGCAACAACTCGCAACCACTTGCACCCACTCGCAATCATGCCCAACCACTCACAACCACTAACAACAACTCGCAACCATTTCCAACCACTCACAACCACTCGCAACCACTCACAACAGTTGCAACCACTCGCAAACACTTGTAACCACTCGAAACCAGTCGTAACCACTTGCAACCACTCCCAACCACTTGCAACCACTCGCAACCACTCGCAACCACTCACAACCACTCCCAACAATTCGCAACAACTCGCAACCACTCGCAACCATTCGCAACGACTTGCAACCACTCGCAACCACTCGCAACCACTCGCAATCACTTGCAACCAATCACAACCACTTGCAACCACTCGCAAGTACTTGCAACCACTCGCAACCACTCGCGACCACTCACAACCACTCGCAAACACTTGCAACCACTTGCAACCACTCGCAACCACTTGCAACCAATCACAACCACTTGCAACCACTCGCAAGTACTTGCAACCACTCGCAACCACTCGCGACCACTCACAACCACTCGCAAACACTTGCAACCACGCGCAACCACTCACAACCTCTCACAACCACTTGCAAGCACTCGCAACCACTCACAACCACTCACAACCAGTCACAACCACTTGCAATCACTCCCGACCACTCGAACCAATTGTAACCACTCGCAACCACTCACAACCACTTGCAACTACTCATACCAACTCACAACCACTCGCATCCACTCGCAACCACTCACAAACACTTGCAATCACTTGCAACCAATTGCAAGCACTTGCAAGCACTTGCAACTACTCGTAAGCACTTGCAAACACTTGCAACCACTGGCAATTACTCGCAACCACTCCCAACCACTCGCAAACACTCGCAACCACGTACAACCACTCGCAACCACTTGCAACCACTTGCAACCACTCGCAACCACTCATAACCACTCGCAATGCAACCACTTGCAACCACTTGTAACCACTTTCAAGGACTCTCAACCACTCGCAACTACTCGCAACCGCTCGCAACCACTCGCAACTACTCGCAACCACTCGCAACCACTTGCAACCACTCAGAACCACTCGCAACCACTTGCAACCACTGGCAACCACACCCAACCACTGGCAAACACTAGCAACCACTCGCAACCACTCGCAACCACTCGTTATCACTGGCAACAACTTGAAACCACACACAACCAATCGCAACCACTCGCAACCACTCGCAACCACAAGCAACCACTCGCAACCTCTCGTAACCACTCGCTACCACTTGCAATAACTCACAACCACACGCAACCACTTGTAACCACTCGCAACCACTCGTAGCCACTTGTGACAACTCGCAACCACTCGCAACCACTCACAACTCCTCGCAACCACCTGCAATTGATCGCAACCACTGGCAACCACTCGCAACTACTCGAAACCAATTGAAACCAATCGCAACCATTCGCAACCACTTGCAACCACTGGCAAGCACTCGCAAACACAGGCAATCACTTGCAACCACTCGCAACCACTCGGAACCACTTGCAACCACTCACAACCACTCGCAACCACTCGCAACCACTCATAACCATTTGCAACCACTGGCAACCACTGGGAACCACTCGTAACCACTCGCAACCACTCCCAACCACTCACAACCACTTGCAACCACTCGCAACAACTTTCGACCACTGGCAACCACTCGCAACCACGCGCAACCAATCGCAACTACTCGCAACCACTGGCAACCACTCGGACCACTTGTACCCACTCGCAACCACTTGCAACGACGCGCGACTACACATAACCAATTTCAACCACTCGTAACCACTCGAAACCCCTTGCAACAACTCCCAACCACTCGCAATAACTTGCAACCGCTTGCAACCAATCGCAACAACTCACAACCACTCGCAACCACTCGCAACCACTGGCAACCACTTGCAACCACTCACAACCACTCGCAACCACTCGCACCCACTCGCAACCACTCACAACTAGTTATAACCAATCACAACCACTAAAACCCACTCACAACCACTTGCAACCACTCGCAACAACTTGCAACCACTCGTAACAACTCGCCACCACTCGCAACCACTCGCCACCACTCACAACCACTCACAACAACTGGCAACCAATCGCTCTTGCAACCACTTGGAACCACTCACAGCCACTTGCAATCACTCGCAACCACTCCCAATCACTTGCACCACTTGCAACCATTCGCAGCCACTTGCCACCATTCGCAACCACTCACAACCATACGCAACCACTCGCACCCACTCCCACTCACTCGCAACCAGTCGCAACCACACAAAACCACTCCCAACCTCTCACAACCAGTTGCAACCACTCCCAACCACTCGATATCGCTCGCAACCAATCGCAACCACTCAGAACCACTCGCAAGAATTCGTGAGCACTCCCCACGTCTTGCAACCACTCGCAACCACTTGCAACCACTCGTAACCCCTCGCAACCACTCCCAACCACTCGCAACCACTTACAACCATTTGCAATCTCTTGCAACCACTCGCAACCACTCACAACCTGTCGCAACCACTCACAACCACTCGCAAGCACTCACAACCACTCACAACCACTCACAACCAATCGCAACCACTCGCAATCACTCACAAACACTCACAACCACTTGCAACCACTCACAAAAACTCGTAACCACTTGCAACCAATCGCATCCACTCAAAACCACTCGCAACCACTCACAACAACTTGCAACCACTGGCAACTACTGGCACTTGCAACCACTCGGAACCACTCGCAACCACTTGTAACCACTCGCAACCACTTGCAATCACTTGCACCACTCGCAACCAATCGTAACCACCTGCAACCACTCGCAAGCACTTGCAACCATTCGGAACCACTCGTAACCACTCGCAACCACTTGCAACCACTCAGAGCCACTCGCAACCACTCGCAACCACTTGCAACCACTCACAACCACTCGCAACCGCTTGCCACGACTGGCATCCACTTGCAACCAAACGCAACCACCCACACCCACTCACAAACACTCACAACCACACAAAACCACTCCCGACCTCTCACAACTACTTGCAACAACTCCCAACCACTTGCAACCACTCGCAACCATTCACAACCACTCGCAACCACTCCCAAGCACCCGTGACTACTCACGACAACTTGCAACCACTCCCAACCACTCGCAACTACTGACCCCCACTCACAACCACTCACAACCACTCACAACCACTTGCAACCACTGGCAGCCACTCGAACCAATCCTTGCCACTCGCAACCACTCACAACCACTCGCAACCACTCACAGCTACTTACAACGAATCGAACCCACTCGCAACCACTCGCAACCACTTGAAATCACTTGCAACCACTTGCAAGCACTTGCAAGCTCTTCCAACCACTCGTAACCACTCCCGAACACTTCCAACAACTCGCAATCACTCGCATCCACTCGCAACCACTCGCAACCACTCGCAAACGCTCACAACCACTCGCAACTACTTGCAACCACTTCCAACCACTCACAACCACATGCAACCACTTGCAACCACTCGCAACCACTCGCAACCACACACAAACATTCGTGACCACTCGCAACCACTTGTAACTACTTGCAAGCACTCTCAACCACTCACAACCACTCGTAACCAGTCGCAACCACTCGCAACCACTCGCAACCACTCACAACCACTCACAACCACTCGCAACCACTCGCAACCACTCGCAACCACTCG
>SZWC01002735.1:56607-78581 GCA_023375785.1 Penium margaritaceum
CGCAACCACTCGCAACCACTCGCAACCACTCGCAACCACTTGCAACCACTCGCAACCACTCGCAACCACTCGCAACCACTCACAACCATTCGTAACCCCTTGCAACCAGTCGCAACCACTTTCAACCACTTGCAACCACTCGGGCCACTCGTAACTATTCGCAACCACTTGCAAGCACTGGCAACCACTTGCAAGCACTCACAACCACTCGCAACCACTCGCAACCTTTCGCAACCACTTGCAACCACTTGCAACCACTCGCAAACATTTGCAATCACTCGCAACCACTCGCAACCACTGGCAAACATTTGCAACGACTCGCAACCACTCCGAGTAACAAGCTGTACTACTGAGTTCCGGACTCCGAGCGTGGATTTTGGCTAAGTCCCTCAGTAAGAAACTGCACTCCTGAAATCTGGCGGATCATCCACTTGAGGCATCGGCAGATCTTCCAGAGCAAAATCCCCAGATGATGTTTTTGTTACTCGTTCCGGTCAATTATTTACCGGAAGTTGAACCGCGGCCGGCTCCCAGAACCGCCGCGCACATCCCAACTTTGGACGCCCATATCTCCCTCGTTACTAGTCCGATTCCAGTGAAACAACTTCCACCGGATTCACCGACTCGTTAATTTTTAGGGGCAACCCTCCGTTTCAGGATCCAAGCAATCATCAAGTAGCCAGATCTATCGACGAGGAATTTCTCCTCTCTGGCGGCTCGTCGGCGCCTCCCGACACCGCACTTGGGCATGCAGAGGGGCAAATCTACAACAGTAACTAGGGCACAACTAATGCTCAACTAGGGTGTAGCTAGTGTCCAAATGAGGCGCAACTACGGCGTAACTAGGACGCAAGCAGCATGCAACTAGGTCGCAACTAGGGCGTAACTAGGGTCCCAGAAGGACGCAAGTACGTTGCAAGTAGGGCGCAAGTATGGAGCAATTAGTATACAACGATGGCGCAACTAGGGTGCAACTAGGGCAAAAGTAGGGTGCAATCAGGGCTCAAGTAGGGTGCAACTATGGTGTATCTATGGCGCAACTAGGGCGCAAGTAGGGTACAATTAGTATGCAGCTATGGTGCAACTAGGGCGCAACTAGGGCGCAAGTTGGGCACAACTAGGGTGCAACCAGGGCACAACTCGGGCGTAGCTAATGCTCAACTAAGGCACAACAAGGGTACATCTAGGGTGCAAGTAGGGCGTAACTAAGGCGCAAGTATGACGCAACTATGGTACAAGTAAGGCACAAGTAGGGTGCAAGTGGGACGCAACTAGGGCGTAACTAGGACGCAACTATGGCGCAACAAGGGCGCAACTATGGTGTAAGTAGGGCATAACTAGGGTGCCACTAGGGCGTAACTAGAGCGTAACTAGGGCAAAAGTAAGGCACAAGTAGGGTGTAACTAGGCCGTAACTAGGGCATACCTAGTGCTCATTTGAGGCCCAACCAGGGCGCAACTAGGCCGCAAGTCGGGCATAACTAGGGCGCAAGTAGGGTGCAACTAGGACACAAGTAGGGCACACAAATGATGCAACTACGGCGTAACTGGGGCGCAAACGGGGCGTAGCTAGTGCAAAACAGAGGCACAACTAGGGCACAGCTAGGGCGCAAGAAGGGCACAACAAGGGTAAAAGTAGGACGCAACTAGGGCGCAAGCAGGGTGCAGTTAGGGCACAACTAGGGCACACATAGGGCGTAAGTAGGATGGAACTAGGGTCCAATCACCACGCAACTAGGGCGTAGCTTGTGCCCAACTGAGGCGCAACTAGGGTAAAACTAGGGCGCAAATAGGGCGCAGGTAGGGCGCAAGTAGGACGCAAGTAGGATTTAACTAGGGCAAAACTAGGATGCAACTAGGGCGTAGCTAGTGCCCAACTGAGGCGGAATGAGGACGAAACTAGGGCAGAAGTAGGGTGCAACTAGGGCACAAGTAGGGCGTAAGTAGGGCACAACTAGGGTGCAACTAGGGCGCAACTAGGACGCAACTAGGGTGCAACTAGGGTGCAACTAGGACGTAGCTAGTATCCAACTGACGCGCAACAAGGACGCAACAAGGGTGCAACTACGGTGCAAGTAGCGCGCAACTAGGGCGCAACTAGGACGCAACTAGGGTGCAACTAAGGTGTGGCTAGTGTCCAACCGAGGAGCAACTAGGGCGCAAGTAGGGCACATGTAGGGTTCAACTAGGGCACAACTAGGGCCCAACTAGGTCGCAACTAGGGTGTAGCTAGTACCCAACTACGGCGCAAACAGGGCACAACTTGGACGCAACCACGGCGTAGCTAGTGTCCATCTAAGGTGCAACTATGGCACAACTAGGGCGCAATTAGGGTGCAACCAGGACGCAACTAGGGCGCAACTAGAGCGCAAGTAGGGAGCAAGTAGGGAGCAACTAGGATGCAACAAGGACGCAACTAGGGTGCAACTAGGGCGTAGCTCGGGCGTAGCTTGTGCTCAACTGAGGCGCAACAAAGGTGCAAATAGGGTGCAAGTAGGAAACAACTAAGGTGCAAGTAGGACGCAATCATGGTGCAAGTAGGGTGCAGGAACGGTGCAAGTAGGGCACAACTATGGGTGCGACTTGGGCGCCTCAGTCAGGCACAAGCTAGCTTTAGTTGCGTCTTAGTTGCACGCTAGTTGCACCCTACTTGCACCCTACTTACGCCCTAGTTGCATCCTAGTTGCGCCCTAGTTGCGCCCTTGTTGCGTCCTACTTGCTTCCTAGCTACGCCCAACTTGCACCCTAGTTGCGCCCTAGTTGCCCCTCAGTTGGGCACTAGCTACGCCCTAGTTGCACCCTAGTTACGCCCTAGTTGGGCCATACTTGCACCCTGCTTCCGCCCTAGTTGCCCCCTAGTTGCGCCCCACTTGCGCCCTTCTCAAGCCCTAGTTGCACCATAGTTACGCCCTAGTTGCACCCTAATTGCGCCCTAGTTGCACCCTAGTTGCGCCCTAGTTACACCCTACTTATGCCCTAGTTGCACCCTAATTGCGCCCTAGCTGCACCCTACTTGCGTCCTAGCTGCGCTCTACTTGCGCCCTAGTTGCGCCCTAGTTGCACCTCAGTTTAGAACTAGTTATTCCCTATTCGCGCCCTTGTTGCGCCGTAGATTTGCCCTAGTTGCACCATAGTGCTTGCAAGTGGTTGTGAGTGGATCTGACTGGCTGTGAGTGGTTGCAAGTGGTTGCAAGTGGTTGTGAGTGGTTGCGAGTGGTTGCAAATGATTGCAACATCTTGGAAGTGGTTGCAAATTGTTGCGAGTGGTTGCTAGTGGTGTGAATGGTTGTGAGTGTTTGTGAGATGTTGCGAGTGGTTGCGAGTTGTTGCGAGTGGTTGCAAGTTCTTGGAAGTGGGTGTAAGTGCTTGGAAGTGGTTGCGAGTGGTTGTGAGTGGTTGCAAGTGGCTGCAAGTGGTTGCGAGTGGTTTTGAGTAATTGTTAGCGGTTGCCACTGGCTACAAGTGGCTGCAAATGGTTGCGAGTGGTTGCTAGTGGTTGTGAGTGGTTGCAATTGGTTGTAACTGGTTGTGAGTGGTTGCGAATGGATGCAAGTGGTTGCAAGTGATTACAAGTGGTTGCAAGTGGTTGCGAGTGGTTGCGAGTAGTTGCGAGTGACTGCAAGTGTTTGCGAGTGGTTGCGAGTGGTTGCGAGTGGTTGTGAGTGTTTGCAATTGGTTACGATTGATTCCGAGTGCTTGCGAGTGGTTGCGAGTGGTTGCGAGTGGTCGCAAGTGGTCGCGAGTGGTCGTGAGTGGTTGCAAGTGGTCGCGAAAGGCTTTGAGTGGTTGCGAGTGGTCACGAGTGGTTGCAAGAGGGTGCGAGTCGTTGCGTGTAGTTGGGAGAAGTTGTGAGTGGCTGCGAGTGGTTGCGAGTGGTTGCGAGTGGTTGCGAGTGGTTGTGAGAGGTTGCGAGTGATTATGAGTTGTTGCGAGTGGTTTTGAGTGCTTTTGAGTGGTTGCGAGAGGTTGTGAGTGGTTGCGAGTAGTTGCAAGTAGTTGCAAGTGGTTATGAGTGGTTTTGTGTGGTTGCAAGTGATAGTGAGTGGTTGCAAGTGGGTGTGAGTGGGTGCGAGTGGTTGCAAGTCATTGCGAGTGGTTGCAAGTTGTTTTTGCGTGTTTACTAGTGGTTGCAACTGGTTGCAAGTGGTTGCAAGTGGTTGCGAGTGATTGCGAGTGGTTATGAGTGGTTGTGAGTGGTTGCGAGTGGTTGCGCGTGGTTGCAAGTGGTTGGGAATGGTTGCAAGTGTGTTTTGTGTGGTTGCGAGTGGTTGCAAGTTCTTGCAAGTAGTTGGAAGAAGTTGGAAGTGGTTGTGTATGGTTGTGAGTGGTTGCCAGTGGTTGCAAGTGGTTTTTGTGTGGTTGCGAGTGGTTGCGAGTGGTTGCGAGTGGTTGTGAGAAATTGCGAGTGGTTGCATATGGTTACGAGTGGTTGCAACGTATTGCGAGTGGTTGCGAGTTTGCGAGTGGTTGGGACTGGTTGCGAGTGGTTACCAGTGGTTGCGAGTGGCTTTCAGAGGTTGCGAGTGGTTGCGAGTGGTTGCGAGTGGTTGCGAGTGGTTGCAAGTGGATGCAAGTGACTGCGAGTGGTTGCAAGTCGTTGCGAGTGGTTGCGAGTGGTTGCAAGTTGTTGCGAGTGGTTGCGAGTAATTGCAAGTGACTGCGAGTAGTTGCGAGTGGTTACGAGTGGTTGTGAGTGGTTGCGAGTACTTGCGAGTGGTTACGAGTGGTTACGAGTGGTTGTGAGTGGTTGTGAGTGGTTGTGAGTGGTTGGGAGTCGTTGCAAGTGGTTGCAAGTGGTTGCAAATGGTTGCGAATGGTTGTAAGTGGTTGTGAGTGGTTGCAAGAGACTGCAAGTGGTTGCGAGTAGTTGCAAGTGGTTGCGAGTGGTTGCGAGTGGTTGCGAGTTGTTGTGAGTGGTTGGGAGTGGTTGCCAGTAGTTGAGAGTAGTTGCGAGTGGTTGCGAGTGGTTACGAGTGGTTGCGAGTGCCTGCAAATTGTCGTCAGTGGTTATGAGTGGTTGCAAGTGGATGCGAGTGGTTGCGAGTGGTTGCAAGTGGTTGGTAGTGGTTATGAGTGGCTGTGAGTGGTTGGGAGTGGTTACAAGTGGTTGTCAGTGGTTGCGAGTAGTTGCGAGTGGCTGCGAGTGGTTGCGAGTGGTTGCGAGTGGGTGCGAGTGGTTGCGAGTGGTTGTGAGTGGTTGCGAGCGGTTGCGAGTGGTTGTGAGTGGTTGCGAGTGGTTGCGAGCGGTTGCGAGTGGTTGCGAGTGGGTGCGAGTGGTTGCGAGTGGTTGTGAGTGGTTGCGAGTGGTTGCGAGTGGTTGCGAGTGGTTGCGAGTGGTTGTGAAATGTTGCAAGTGGTTGCAAATTGTTGTGCATGGTTGCAAGTGGTTGCGAGTGGTTGCGAATGGTTGTGAATGGTTGCGAGCGTTTGCGAGTGGTTGTGAGTGGTTGCAAGTGGTTACGAGTGGTTGCGAGTTGCTGCTAGTGGTTGCAAGTTGTTGCAAGTGGTTGCGATTGGTTGCAAGTAGTTGCGAGTGGCTACGAGTGGTTGCGAGTGACTGCAAGTGGTTGCAAGTGGTTGCGAGTGGTTGCGAGTGCTTGCAAGTGGATACGAGTGATTCCGAGTGGTTGCGAGTGGTTGCGAGTGGTCGCGAGTGGTCGCGAGTGGTTGCGAGTGGTTGCGAGTCCTTGCGAGTGCTTGCGAGTGGTTGCGAGTGGTTGCGAGTCCTTGCGAGTGCTTGCGAGTGGTTGCGAGTGGTTGCGAGTCCTTGCGAGTGCTTGCGAGTGGTTGCGAGTGGTTGCGAGTCCTTGCGAGTGCTTGCGAGTGGTTGCGAGTGGTTGCGAGTCCTTGCGAGTGCTTGCGAGTGGTTGCGAGTGGTTGCGAGTCCTTGCGAGTGCTTGCGAGTGGTTGCGAGTGGTTGCGAGTCCTTGCGAGTGCTTGCGAGTGGTTGCGAGTGGTTGCGAGTCCTTGCGAGTGCTTGCGAGTGGTTGCGAGTGGTTGCGAGTCCTTGCGAGTGCTTGCGAGTGGTTGCGAGTGGTTGCGAGTCCTTGCGAGTGCTTGCGAGTGGTTGCGAGTGGTTGCGAGTCCTTGCGAGTGCTTGCGAGTGGTTGCGAGTGGTTGCGAGTCCTTGCGAGTGCTTGCGAGTGGTTGCGAGTGGTTGCGAGTCCTTGCGAGTGCTTGCGAGTGGTTGCGAGTGGTTGCGAGTCCTTGCGAGTGCTTGCGAGTGGTTGCGAGTGGTTGCGAGTCCTTGCGAGTGCTTGCGAGTGGTTGCGAGTGGTTGCGAGTCCTTGCGAGTGCTTGCGAGTGGTTGCGAGTGGTTGCGAGTCCTTGCGAGTGCTTGCGAGTGGTTGCGAGTGGTTGCGAGTCCTTGCGAGTGCTTGCGAGTGGTTGCGAGTGGTTGCGAGTCCTTGCGAGTGCTTGCGAGTGGTTGCGAGTGGTTGCGAGTCCTTGCGAGTGCTTGCGAGTGGTTGCGAGTGGTTGCGAGTCCTTGCGAGTGCTTGCGAGTGGTTGCGAGTGGTTGCGAGTCCTTGCGAGTGCTTGCGAGTGGTTGCGAGTGGTTGCGAGTCCTTGCGAGTGCTTGCGAGTGGTTGCGAGTGGTTGCGAGTCCTTGCGAGTGCTTGCGAGTGGTTGCGAGTGGTTGCGAGTCCTTGCGAGTGCTTGCGAGTGGTTGCGAGTGGTTGCGAGTCCTTGCGAGTGCTTGCGAGTGGTTGCGAGTGGTTGCGAGTCCTTGCGAGTGCTTGCGAGTGGTTGCGAGTGGTTGCGAGTCCTTGCGAGTGCTTGCGAGTGGTTGCGAGTGGTTGCGAGTCCTTGCGAGTGCTTGCGAGTGGTTGCGAGTGGTTGCGAGTCCTTGCGAGTGCTTGCGAGTGGTTGCGAGTGGTTGCGAGTCCTTGCGAGTGCTTGCGAGTGGTTGCGAGTGGTTGCGAGTCCTTGCGAGTGCTTGCGAGTGGTTGCGAGTGGTTGCGAGTCCTTGCGAGTGCTTGCGAGTGGTTGCGAGTGGTTGCGAGTCCTTGCGAGTGCTTGCGAGTGGTTGCGAGTGGTTGCGAGTCCTTGCGAGTGCTTGCGAGTGGTTGCGAGTGGTTGCGAGTCCTTGCGAGTGCTTGCGAGTGGTTGCGAGTGGTTGCGAGTCCTTGCGAGTGCTTGCGAGTGGTTGCGAGTGGTTGCGAGTCCTTGCGAGTGCTTGCGAGTGGTTGCGAGTGGTTGCGAGTCCTTGCGAGTGCTTGCGAGTGGTTGCGAGTGGTTGCGAGTCCTTGCGAGTGCTTGCGAGTGGTTGCGAGTGGTTGCGAGTCCTTGCGAGTGCTTGCGAGTGGTTGCGAGTGGTTGCGAGTGCTTGCGAGTGGTTGCGAGTGGTTGCGAGTGGTTTCGAGTGGTTGCGAGTGGTTGCGAGTGGTTGGGAGTGGTCATTGTGTTGTTTTGAGTGGTTGCAAGTGGTTGCGAGTGGTTGCGAGTGGTTGTAAGAAGTTGCGAGTAATTGTGTATGGTTGCGAGTGGTTGCGAGTGCTTTTGTGTGGTTGCGAGTTGTTGGGAGTGGTTGCAAGTGGTTGCGAGAAGGTGCGAGTGGTTGCATATGGTTGCGAGTGGTTGCAAGTGGTTGCGAGTGGTTACAAGTGGTTCGAGTGGTTCGGTGTGGTTGGGACTGGTTGCGAGTTGTTGCAAGTGGTTGCAAGTGGTTGCGAGTGGTTACGAGTGGTTGCAAGTGGTTGCGAGTGGCTGCGAGTGGTTGTGAGTTGTTGCGAGTTGTTACGAGTTGTTCCGAGTGGTTGTTAGTGGCTGCGAGTGGTTGCGAGTGGTTGCGAGTGGTTGCAAGTGGTTGCGAGTGGTTGTGAGTGGTTTCGAATGGTTGTGAGTGGTTGAAAGTGATTCCGAGTGGTTGCGAATGGTTGTGAGTGGTTGGGAGTGGTTGCGATTGGTTGCGAGTTTTTGCGAGTGGTTGGGAGTGGTTGCCTGTGGTTGCGAGTGGTTGCGAGTGGTTGCAAGTGGTTGTGAGTGGTTACGAGTGATTACGAGAGGTTGCGAGTGCTTGCGAGTGGTTGTGAGTGGTTATGAGTGGTTGCGAGTGGTTGCGAGTGGTTGCGAATGGTTACAAGTGGTTGCGAGTGGTTGTGAGTAGTTGTAATTGATTGCGAGTGGTTGCGACTGGTTGTGAGTGGTTGCGAGTGGTTACAAGTGGTTGCGAGTGGTTGCGAGTGGTTGCTAGTGGTTGTAAGTGGTTGCGAGTGATTGCGGGTGGTTTCTACTAGTTGCCAGTGGTTGCGAGTGGTTGCGACTGGTTGCAACTGTTTGCGAGCAGTTGCGAATGGGTGCGAGCGGTTTCGAGCAGTTGGCAGTGGTTGCGAGCGGTTGTGAGCCGTTGCAAGTGGTTGCGTGCGGTTGCGAGTGGCTGCAAGTGGCTGCGAGATGTTGCGAGTGGTTGCGAGTGGTTGCGAGTGGTTTGTGTGGTTGCAAGTGATTGTGAGGGGTTGCAAGAGGTTGCGAGTGGTTGCGAGTGGTTGTGAGTGATTGCGAGTGGTTGCGAGTGGTTGCGAGTGGTTTGTGTGGTTGCAAGTGATTGTGAGGGGTTGCAAGAGGTTGCGAGTGGTTGCGAGTGGTTGTGAGTGATTGCGAGTGGTTGCGAGTGCTTGTGAGTGCTTGCAAGTGGTTGGGAGTGGTATCAAGTAGGTGCGAGTGGTTGCAAGTGGTTACGATTGGTTGTGAGTGGTTGCAAGAGGCTACTAGATGTTATGAGTGGTTGCGATTGATTGCAAGTGGTTGCAAGTGGTTATGATTGGTTGTGAGTGGTTGCAAGTGGTTGTGAGTTGTTGATAGTCATTGCGAGTGGTTGCGTGTGGTTGCAAGTGCTTGCGGGTGGTTGCGAGTGGTTACGAGTTGTAGCGAGTGGTTGTGAGTGGTTGTGAGTCGTTGTGTGTGGTTTTTGTGTGGCTGCGAGTTGTTGCGAGTGGTTGCAAGTGGTTGTGGGTCTTTGTATAGAGTTGTGAGTGGTTACGAGTGGTTGTGAGTGGTTGCGAGTGGTTGCGAGTGGTTGTGAGTGGTTGCGAGTGGTTCTGAGTGGTTGCGAGTGGTTGTGAGCGGTTGCGAGCGGTTGCGAGCGGTTGCGAGCGGTTGCGAGCGGTTGCGAGCGGTTGCGAGCGGTTGCGAGCGGTTGCGAGCGGTTGCGAGCGGTTGCGAGCGGTTGCGAGCGGTTGCGAGCGGTTGCGAGCGGTTGCGAGCGGTTGCGAGCGGTTGCGAGCGGTTGCGAGCGGTTGCGAGCGGTTGCGAGCGGTTGCGAGCGGTTGCGAGCGGTTGCGAGCGGTTGCGAGCGGTTGCGAGCGGTTGCGAGCGGTTGCGAGCGGTTGCGAGCGGTTGCGAGCGGTTGCGAGCGGTTGCGAGCGGTTGCGAGCGGTTGCGAGCGGTTGCGAGCGGTTGCGAGCGGTTGCGAGCGGTTGCGAGCGGTTGCGAGCGGTTGCGAGCGGTTGCGAGCGGTTGCGAGCGGTTGCGAGCGGTTGCGAGCGGTTGCGAGCGGTTGCGAGCGGTTGCGAGCGGTTGCGAGCGGTTGCGAGCGGTTGCGAGCGGTTGCGAGCGGTTGCGAGCGGTTGCGAGCGGTTGCGAGCGGTTGCGAGCGGTTGCGAGCGGTTGCGAGCGGTTGCGAGCGGTTGCGAGCGGTTGCGAGCGGTTGCGAGCGGTTGCGAGCGGTTGCGAGCGGTTGCGAGCGGTTGCGAGCGGTTGCGAGCGGTTGCGAGCGGTTGCGAGCGGTTGCGAGCGGTTGCGAGCGGTTGCGAGCGGTTGCGAGCGGTTGCGAGCGGTTGCGAGCGGTTGCGAGCGGTTGCGAGCGGTTGCGAGTGGTTGCGAGTGGTTGCGAGTAGGTGGGAGTGGTTGCGAGTGGTTGCAAATGGTTGCGAGTGGTTGTGAGTGGTTGCGAGTGGTTGTGAGCGGTTTCAAGCGGTTGCGAGTGGTTGCGAGCGGTTGCGGGCGGTTGCGAGCGATTGCGAGCGGTTGTGAGTGGTTGCAAGTGGTTGCAAGGATTAACAAGTGATTACGAGTGGTTGCAAGTGAATGCGACTGGTTGCAATTTGTTTCGAGTGGTTGCGCGTGGTTGCAAGCGGCTGTGACTGATTAAGAGTGGTTGTGAGTGGTTGCGAGTGGTTGCGATTGGTTGCGAGTGGTTCCGAGTGGTTGCGAGTGGTTGCGAGTGGTTGCGAGTGGTTGTGAGTGGTTGCGAGTTGTTGCGAGCGGTTTCAAGCGGATGTGAGTGGTTGCGAGTGGTTGGGACTGATTGTGAGTGGTTGTGAGTGGTTGCGATTGGTTGGGAGTGGTTGCGAGTGGTTGCGAGTAGTTGCGAGTGGTTGTGAGTGGTTGCGAGTGGATGCGAGCAGTTTCAATCAGTTACGAGTGGTTGCGACCGGTTGCGGGCAGATGCGAGTGGTTGCGAGTGGTTGCAAGGTGTTACGAGTGGTTACGAGTTGTTGCGAGTAGTTGCGGGTGGTTGTGACTTGTTGGGAGTGGTTGAGATTGGTTGCAAGTGGTTGCGAGTGGTTCTGAGTAGTTTCGAATGGTTGCGAGCGGTTTTAAGGGGTTGCGAGTGGTTGTGAGCGGTTGCGAGTGGTTGCGAGCGGTTGGGAGTGGTTGCGAGTGGTTGCAAGTGGTTGCAAGGTGTTACGAGTGGTTACAAGTTGTTGCAAGTTGTTGCGACTGGTTGCGAGTGGCTACAAGTAGTTGCGAATGGTTGTGATTGATTGCGAGTGGTTGTGAGTGGTTGTGAGTGGTTGTGATTGGTTGCGAGTGGTTGCAAGCGGTTGCGAGTGGTTCCAAGTGGTTTTGAGTAGTTTCGAGTAGTTGCGAGTGGTCACGAATGGTCACGAGTGGTCACGAGTGGTTGCGAGTGGTTATGAAAGGTTGTGAGTGGTTGCGAGTGGTTACGAGGAGTTGCAAGAAGTCGTGAGTGGTTGCGAATGGTTGCGAGTGGTTGCCAGTGGTTGCGACTGGTTGCGACTGGTTGCGAGTGGTTTTGAGTGGTTGCGAGTGGTTGTGAGCGGTTTCAAGCGGTTGCGAGTGGTTGCGAGCCGTTCCGGGTGGTTGCGAGCAGTTGCGGGCAGTTGCGAGTGGTTGCAAGTGGTTGCAAGGCTTTACGAGTGGTTACGAGTAGTTGCGACTGGTTGCGACTTGTTGCGATTGGTTGCGAGAGGTTGCGAGTGGTTGCGAGTGGCTGTGACTTATTGCGAGTGGTTGTGAGTGGTTGCGAGTGTTGCAATTGGTTGCGAGTGGTTCCGAGTAGTTGCGAGTGGTTGCTTGTGGTTGTGAGTGGTTGCTAGCGGTTTCAAGCCGTTGCGAGTGGTTGCAAGTGGTTAGGACTGATTGTGAGTGGTTGTGAGTCGTTGCAATTGGTTGCGAGTTGTCGCGACTGGTTGCGAGTGGTTGCGAGGGGTTGTGAGTGGTTGAGAGTGGTTACGAGCAGTTTCAAGCAGTTGCGAGTGGTTGCGACTGGTTGCAAGTGGTTGCAAGTGGTTGCGAGTGGTTGCGAGTGGTTGCGAGTGGTTGCGAGTGGTTGCGAGTGGTTGCGAGTGGTTGCGAGTGGTTGCGAGTGGTTGCGAGTGGTTGCGAGTGGTTGCGAGTGGTTACGAGTGGTTGCGAGTGGTTGCGAGTGGTTGCAAGTGGTTGCATGTGGTTGCAAGTGATTGCGAATGATTTAGAGTGGTTGCGATTGGCTGCGAGTGGTTGCGAGTGGTTGCAAGTGGTTGAAGGTGGTTGCGAGTTATTGCAAGTTGCTGCGAGTGGTTGCGAGTGGTTGCGAGTTCTTGCGAGTGGTTGCTAGTGATTGTGAGTGGTTAGGAGTGGTTGAGTGCTTGCAAGTGGTTGTGAGTGTTTGCAAGTGGTTGTGTGTGGTTGTGAGTGGCTGCGAGTGGTTGCAAGTGCTTGCAAGTGGTTTTGAGTAGTTGTGAGTGGTTGCAAGTGGTTGCGAGTGGTTGCGAGTGGTTGCGAGTGGTTGCAAGTGGGTGTAATTGGTTGTGAATGGTTGGGATTGGTTGCGAGTGGTTGCGAGTGGTTGCGAGTGCTTGTGAGTGCTTACAAGTGGTTGCAAGTGGTTGCAAGTTCTTGCGAGTGGTTGCAAGTGGTCGCAAATGGTTGCGAGTGGTTGCAAGTTGTTGTGAGTGGTTGCAAGTTCTTGCAAGTGGTTGCAAGTGGCTGCGAATGGTTTCGAGTGGTTGTGAGTGGTTGTGAGTGGTTGCGAGTGGTTGTGAGTGGTTGCAAGTGGTTGCTAGTGATTGCGAGTGGTTGCGATTGATTACGATTGGTTGCGAATGGTTGTGAGTGGTTGCGAGTTAGTGCGAGTGGTTGCGAGTGGTTGCGAGTGGTTGCGAGTGGTTGCGAGTGAATGCGAGTGTTTGGAGTGGTTGCGACTGGTTGCGAATGGTAGCGAGTGGTTACGAGTGGTTTCAAGTGGTTCCAAGTGGTTACGAGTGGTTGCAAGTGGTTGGGAGTGGTTGTGAGTGGTTGGGAGTGAATTTTGTGTGGTTTTGAGTGGTTGCAAGTGGTTGCAAGTGGTTGCGAGTGGCTGCGAGTGGTTGCGAGTGGCTGCGAGTTGTTGCAAGTGGTTGGGAGTGGTTGCGAATGGTTATGAGTGGTTGCGAGTGGTTAGGAGTGGTTTCGAGTCGTTGCAAGTGGTTGCGAGTGGGTGAAAGTGATTGATAGTGGTTTCGAGTGGTTGTGAGTGGTTGCGAGTGGTTGGAAGTGGTTGCGAGTCGTTTAGAGTGTTTGCCAGTGGTACTGAGTGGTTGCGAGTGGTTGCAAGTGGTTGCGAGTGGTTGCGAGTGGTTGCGAGTGGTTGCGAGTGGTTGCGACTGATTGCAAGTGGTTGCGAGTGGTTACGAGTGGTTGCGAGTGATTGCGTGTGGTTGTGAGTGGTTGCGAGTGGTTACCAGTGGTTGCCAGTGGTTACGAGTGGTTGCGAGTGGTTGCAAGTGGTTGCGAGTGGTTGCGAGTGGTTGCGAGTGGTTGCGAGTGGTTGCGAGTGGTTGCAAGTGGTTGCAAGTGGTTGTGAGTGGTTGTGAGCGGTTACGAGCGGATTCAAGCGGTTGCGAGTGGTTGCACGGGTTTGCGAGTGGTTGCAAGTGGCTGCAAGTGTTACGAGCGGTTACGAGTGGTTGCTAGTGGTTGCGAGTGGTTGCGAGTGGTTGTGAGTGGTTACGAGTGATTGCGAGTGGTTGTGACTGATTGCGAGTGGTTGTGAGTGGTTGTGAGTGGTTGCGATTGGTTGCAAGTGGTTGCGAGTGGTTGCAAGTGGTTGCGAGTGTCAACGTTGACCACACAAAGAGGATTTCTTTGGTCAAAGGCAGTACATATGCGTACTTTTGTCGGTCATTGTGCATGGTAACCACACCGTGCTACTACTTATTGAAGGTGATTGTACTTGCTAGTTGAAAACTAATATTCCGAAACCATTGTTTCTCCCTCAGACCATTTGTGACTCGTGATATGGGCTGTGAACGTTGACCACCAATACTGAAATTCTTTGGTCATGGTCAGTGACACATGCCTAGATTGGTTGTTCGGCATGCATAGTAGCCACACCGTCCCACCACGTATTGAAGTTATGTGTCCTTTCTAGTTGAAACATAGGGTCCCCAGACCATTGTCTCTCCCTTTGACCATTTGTGACTCATGTTATGAGTTGTCAATGTTGACCACACATAGTGGATTTTTTTGGTCAAAGTCAGAGACGTATGCATCATTTTGTTGCTCACTGTGCACGCTGGCCACACTGTGCAACTACTTGTTGAAGGTCTTTGTACTTGCTAGTTGATAACTAGTGTTCCCTACCCATTGTTTCCCCCTCTGACCATTTGTAACTCGTGTTATGAGTTTCAACGTTGACCACACACTGTGCAATTCTTTTGGTCATTGTTAGTGGCATATGCCTACTTTGGTTTGCCACTGTACATGGTTGCCATGCCGTGTCACTACGTACTGAAGGTCTTTGTGCTTTCTAGTTGATAGCTAGTGTTCCCAAACCATTGTTACCCCCTCTGACTATCTGTGACTCTTGTTGTGAGTTGTCAACATTGACCACATGAAGTTTAAGTCTTTGGTCATGGTCTGTGACATATGCATACTTTGGTTGGTCACAGTGCATGGTAGCCACACTGTGCCACTACATCTTGAAGGTCTTTGTACTTGCTAATCAATAACTAGTACTCAAAAACCATTGTTTCCCCCTCTCACCATTTTTGACTCGTGTTATGAGTTGTCAAAGTTAACCACACACAGTGACATTCTTTGGTCATGGTCAGTGACACATGCCTACTTTGGTCGGTCATTGCACATGGTAGCCACAACGTGCCTTTACTTATTGAAGGTCCTTGTGCTTGCCAGTTGATACCTGGTGTTCCCAGACCATTGTTTCCCGCTCTAACCATTTGTGACTCGTATTATGAGTTGTCAACATTGACCACAGACAGCGGATTTCTTTGGTCAAAGGCAGTACATATGCCTACTTTGGTTGGTCATTGTATAGGTTGCCACACCGTGCCACTACTTATTGAAGGTCGTTGTACTTGCTAGTTTATAAGTAATGTTCCAAAACAATTGTCTCCCCCTCTGACCACTCGTGACTCGTGATATGGGTTGTGAACGTTGACCACCCATACTGAAATTCTTTGGTCATGGTCAGTGACATATGCCTTGTTTGGTTGTTCGGCGTGCATAGTAGCCACATAGTGCCACTACATATTGACGTTTTTTTACCTTTCTATTCGTCACATAGGGTTGCCAAACCATTGTTTCTCCCTCTGACCATTTGTGACTCGTGTTATGAGTTGTCAATGTTGACCACACAGTGATTTTCTTTGGTCAAAGTCAATGACGTATGCATCCTTTGGTTGGTCACTGTGCACGCTAGCTACACAATGCCACTACTTGTTGAAGGGTTTTGTACTTGCTAGTTTATGAAGAGTGTTCCCAACCTATTTTTTCCCCCTCTCTCCATTTCTAACTCGTGTTACGAGTTTTCAAGGCTGACCACACAGTGTGAAATTCGTTTGGTCATGGTTAGTGGCATATGCCTACTTAGGATTGTCACTGTACATGGTTGCCACGTCGTGTCACTATGTACTGAAGGTCTTTCAGCTTTCTATGTGATAGCCTGTGTTCCCAAACCATTGTTACCCCCTCTGACTATCTGTGACTCTTGATGTAAGTTCTGAAGGTTGACCACATGAAGTGAAATTCTTTGGTCATGGTCTTTGACATATGCATAGTTTGGTTGGTCACTGTGCATGGTAGCCACACTATGCCACTACATATTGAAGGTCTTTGTACTTGCTAATGAATAACTAGTATTCACAAACCATTGCTTTCCCCTCTGACCATTTGTGACTCATCTTATGAGTTGTCAAAGTTGACCACACATAGTGACATTCTTTGGTCATGGTCAGTGACACATGCTTAATTTGATTGGTCACTATACATGGTAGCCACACCATGTCACTAATTATGAAACGTTATTGTGCTTGCTAGTTGATACCTGGTGTTCCCAAACCACTGTTTCCCTCTCTCACCATTTGTGACTCGTATTATGAGTTGTCAATATTGACCACACAGTGGATTTGTTTGGTCAAAGGCAGTACATATGCCTACTTTGGTTGGTCATTGTGCATGGTAGCCACACTTTGCTACTACTTATTGAAGGTCGTTGTACTTGCTAGTTGGAAACTAGCAAGTACAATGATTGTTTTCCCCCTCTAACCATTTGTGACTCATGTTATGGGCTGTGAATGTTGACCACCCGTACTGAATATATTCGGTCATGGTTAGTGACGTGTTCCTAGTTTGGTTGTTCGGTGTGCCTAGTAGCCACACCGTACCACTACGTATTGAAGTTCTTTGTCCTTTCTAGTCAATACATAGGGTTCCCAAACCATAGTGGATTTCTGTGGTCAAAATCAGTGACGTATGCATCCTTTGGTTGGTCACTGTGCACGCTAGCGACACAATGCCACTATTTGTTGAAGGTCTTTGTACTTGCTATTTGATAACTAGTGTTCCCAACCCATTGTTCCCCCTCTGACCATTTGTCACTCGTGTTACAATTTTTCAACGTCGACCACACACTGTGAAATTCTTTTGGTCATGGTTAGTAGCATTTGCCTACTTTGGATTGTCACTGTACATGGTAGCCATGCCGTGTCACTACGTACTGAGTGTCGTTGTGCTTTCTAGTTGATAGCAAGTGTTCCCAAACCATTGTTACCCCCTCTGAATATCTGTGACTCTTGTTGTGTGTTGCGAGTGGTTGTGAGTGGTTGCAAGTGGTTGTAATTGGTTGCGAGTGGTTACAAGTGTTTGGGACTGGTTGCAAGTAGCTACAAGTGGTTACGAGTGGCTTCAAGTGGTTGTGAGTGGCTCCAAGTGGTTGCAAGTGGTTGCGAGTCGTTGTGAGTGGTTGCGTGTGGTTGCGAGTGGTTGCGAGTGGTTACAAGAAGTTGCAAATGGTTGCGAGTGGTTGCAGTTGGTTGTGAGTGGTTATGAGTGGTTGCAAGTGGTTGCGAGTGCTTTCAAGTGGTTGTGATTGGTTGTGAGTGGTTGCGAGTGGTTGCGAGTGGTTGCAAGTGGTTTCAAGTGGCTGTAAGTGGTTGCAAGTTGCAAGTGGCTGCGAGTGGTTGCGAGTGGTTGCGTGTTTTTGCTGTCGGAAAATATGGAATCCGAAAGAGGTCACTGCTCAGAAATACCGAGTTCTGAATAAAGGTTTAGGTCCCCACCTGAACCACCTAGGCAACGGTCCATCGGTCAACCTGACCGTTACGAACAACAACCCAAGTTATTCCCTCTTAAAGTGACACCTGTCACCCGTGTCTTGCTAGCGGAAAGAAGCCGTTGCTTTGCATATTTATCCTCCCTGTCCTTTTAAACTGAGGATGTTCATTCCCTCGAGTTCACCTGAACAGTTCTTCTCATCTGTTTCCTTTGGTTCCGCGGCTTCGCCGCCGTGTCCCTGTTCTGTTGGCTCGTCTCCTCTCCCAGTTTCACCCACCTTTCCCAGCTTACTCTTCGCTTTGTCACTCTCGACCCTTCGCTCACTCTCAGTGCATCACTTGCCTCTCTGACGTGTTCTCTCACTGTCCTTTGTCTACCTTGGAGCTCCGCTGCCTTGCCTCTCTTGAGGTCCTCTGACTAACTCCTTGGGACTGGACCTGCATCTTAGCTCTTGTCATTCCGCCAACATGCTCTTGCGAGCTCCCCTGCTTCTGCTTGCTTCTGCTCCTATTGTCGTTGTTTCTTGCATTCTTCTGACATGGTATCAGAGCATCAGGCGACATCACGTGGTGCCCTGTGACCAAGTCATCGCTCTGCCGCCACCTTTGCTTCACTTCATGAGTTTGCAATCCTCCGTCGCCACCACCGCTGCTTTGCGCTTCTTTGCTTCGGCAGTAGTTGACCTCAGCAGCACCGCTTGGATTGTTCCTCGTGCTAAAGAAACGTCGCGTCATCCTGAGGAAGCCTTGCGCCCATCTCGCGTCCAAGGCCAACAATTGGTGACTTGTCCTCGTCCACAACAGCCGCAAGCAGCTCCCGAGTCGCCACCTGCCATCAACTTCCTAGAAGCTTCCTGCCGCTCGCCGCCCGCTACCTCTCATCATTCAGCCTCCGCAAGCATCTTCGTCCTTCTCATTTCCTTGCATTAGCCTCCTCTGCTTCATCTGCCTCAACTGTCTCCGCTCTTCTACTTTCATTATCTCGAACCGCCCCTCGTATCATCTTCTTGCATTGTCAGCAGTAGCAGTATAGCTCCCACCGTCAAGACATCTGACACCGCCAGTCTTCTTGCTCCCATTGCGAGCCAACTGGGGAACAAGCCGTCACTCTCCTGACATCAGTAGACCAGTATCTCTGCTCGCCGCACAACTTCCTCTGCTGCAATCGGTCCCTCTCGCTGCCTGGATATCGGACACCGCCAGTCTTCCTGCCCGTCAGTCTCGGGCCAATTTGGGAACAAGCCGTCACTCTCCTGATAGCAGAGCAACAAGATGCCCTGCTCGCGACCACTGCCGCTCCGCCTTCGCCATCCTCCTTCTCCAGCGACTCCTCCCGTAATTTCAGCTTCACTTCGTGACGCACCAGTAGCACCTTCGCCAGCTTCCTCTTCCTCAGCCATCACACATCCTCTTGCGCCTTTGTTCTTCAGTTTCAGCCTCCCCTTTGCCTCTACCCCTCAGCTTCATCTTCAGTATGCCTCCTCCAGCAGTTCTCCTCATATCAACCTCATCTGCCCTCTCCGACTAGTCCTTCGTCATTAGCGTCGTCCTCGCCGCCTCTGCACCAGCCTTCCTTAATCAGCATCTGCAGTGCACGTGGTTCCACCCCTATGCCCACTCAGCCATCAGTTGCCTTCGCCTTTATCAGCTCCTTCGCTTCAGCATCATCCTCCGCTCGGGACAAGGATCCGCCCGGTTGCATTGCCCGTTTTGCGACGACCTGTGCCCACGCCAAAAACGTCCGCGGCGCACTTGGTTTGCCCCTCTGCCCACTCTTATTTCCTCGGCTTCCACTTGCTCATCATCAGCATCTGTGGCCAGCACAAGGATCTGCACGAGCTAGCTGCCCGCTGCGCAGCAATTTGCACCCACGCCAGCAGCAGATTTCTTGCGGCGTGTTGACTCTAGCCTTCCCCTTGCCACATTCTACCTCCCCTATTTCAGCTGCGCACGTGGTTTGGCCCCTGCGCCGACTCCGATATCAGCAGCTTCCGCTTGCTCCTCGGTACCTGTGGTGAGTACAAGGATCTGCACGAGCCAGCTGCCCGCTTTGCAGCAGCCTGCACCCAAGCCAGCAGCAGATTTCTCGTGGCGCGTTGGCTCCTACCTTCCCCTTACCGCATCCTACTCATCTATTCCGCAGTGCACATGGTTTCTCCCCTGCGCCCACTTCTCTGCCACATTTCTCCGCCATCACCCGCTTTCATCATCTGCTCAGTACACGGATTTGTCCAGTCGCACCGCCATCCTTACAATATCATGCGCACAACATCATCAACCCTTCTGCAATATCTCATCCCCCACACAATTGTGGTCCTCCATGCGCCTTCTCCACCTCCTGCACCATCTTCTCAACTGCATCGTGTCGGATCATGTCCCAACAAGGCCTTGCCATTCCTGTGCTTACTGCCAACGGAGAGAACGCTACAGCATGAGAATCTGCTGTCATTCCGCACGCACAACTATGGACCCTGCACACTCATCAGTGTGGCCGCATGCTCCATGGCTACTATGACCACCAGCACCCAGATTGCGGACTATCATATGAGCGGGCTCTTCATGCTGCCTGTGATCTACTCCGCCCTCTCCTTGACCCATCCTATCATCATCATCTACTGGAGCCTCGTACCAGACCTCTGCTCTAGGAACGGATTCTTCAGCAAGCTTTGTGGAGAAACTGGATTGACAGGACATGCTAATACCGAACCTATCTTCTTCTTGCTCCAGCACAGGTTCCCATGCTTACCACACGAGCTGGGGAGAGTGATGGACGACAGCTCCCAACATCGGAACAAGATTGGATGGACAAGGTTCTTCGGTGGCTCTTCTCTGAGTTTATGTATGGGTGTAGCATAACCGACTGTCTGCTTGAAGATCGTCTCAACCTCCACCCCTTATCGGAAGAAGAGTCAGATGCTCTCTATGCATCAGTTGACCGCCAGGTCCGAACTAGACTCAAAGAGATAGTCCCTGTATACATACATGCCCTTGTGGAAAACCATCCTGGAGACCTTGTAGCAATTTGGAAACATCTTCTTACTTTCTGCAGAGTCACCATGTCCTCCACCGACAGAAAACAATACTCCCATTGCCAGACTGTCGTATGACCTCTTTCTGATTCAAGAGGGGTGTCGGAAAATAGGGATCCAACAGAGGTCACTCATCGGAAACATGGTTGCGAATGGTTGAGAGTGATTACGAGTGGTTGCGAGTGGTTGCGAGTCATTGCGATTCATTGCATTGCAAGTGGTTGCGAGTGGTTGCAAGTGGTTGCGAGTGGTTGCAAGTGGTTTTGTGTGGTTTCAATTGGTTGCGAGTGGTTGCGAGTGGTTGCGTATGGTTGCGAGTGGTTGCAAGTGGTTGCGAATGGTTGCAAGTGCTTGCGAGTGGTTGCGAGTGGTTGCAAGTGGTTGCGAGTGGTTGCAAGCGGTTGCGATTGAATACGAGTGGTTAGGAGTGACTGGGAGTGGTTGCGAGTGGTTGCAAGTGGTTGCAAGTGGTTGCGAGTGGTTGCGAGAGGTTGCGAGTGGTTGCAAGTGATTGTGAGTGGTTGCGAGTGGTTTTGTGTGGTTGAGAGAGGTTGTGAGTGGGTTTGTGTGGTTGTGAGTGGTTGCGAGTGGTTGCAAGTGGTTGCGAGTGGTTGCGAGAGGTTGCGAGTGGTTGCAAGTGATTGTGAGTGGTTGCGAGTGGTTTTGTGTGGTTGAGAGAGGTTGTGAGTGGGTTTGTGTGGTTGTGAGTGGTTGCGAGTGGTTGCAAGTGGTTGCAAGTGGCTGCGTATGGTTGCGGATGGCTGCGAGTGGTTGCGAGTAGTTACGAATGGTTGTCAGTGGCTGCGATTGGTTGCGAGTAGTTGCGAGAGGTTGCGAGTGGTTGCGAGTGGTTCCAAGTGATTGCGAGTGGTTGCAAGTGGTTTTGAGAGGTTGCAAGTGGTTGTGAGTGCTTGGGAGTGGTTGCGGGTCCTTGCGAGTTTGTGAGTGGTTGTAAATGGTTGCAAGTGGTTGTGAGTGGTTGTGAGTTGTTGTGAGTGGTTGCGATTGGTTGCGAGTGGTTACGAGTGGTTGCGAGTGGTTGGGATTGGTTCCGAGTTATTGCAAGTGGTTGTGAGTCGTTGTGAGTGGTTGTGAGTGGCTGGGAGTGGTTGCAAGTGGTTGCAAATGATTGCAAGTGGTTGCGAGTGGTTGAGAGTGGTTGAGATTGCTTGCAAGTGGCTGCGCGTAGTTATGAGTGGTTGCCAGTGGTTGAGAGTGGTTGCAAGTGGTTGCGAGTGGTTGCGAGTGGTTGTGAGTGGTTGCGAGCGGTTTTGAGTGGATGCGAGTGATTCCTAGTGATTGCGAGTGATTGCGAGTGTTTGCGAGTGGTTACGAGTGGTTGCGAGTGGTTGCGAGTCTTTGCAAGCGGTTGCGCGTGCTTTCCAGTGGTTGCGAGTAGCTGCAAGTGATTGTGAGCGGTTGTGAGTGTTCGCGAGTGGTCTCGAGTGGTGGCGAGTGGTCGCGAGTGGTTGCAAGTGGTTGTAAGTGGTTGCGAGTGGTTGCGAGTGGTTGCAAGTGGTTGCGTATGGTTGCGAGTGGTTGAAAATGATTGCGAGTAGTTCCAGATGGTTGCACGTGATTGCGAGTGGTTGTGAGTGGTTGTGAATGGTTGCGAGTTGTTGCGAGTGGTTGTAAGTGGCTGCGAGTGGTTGCAAGTGGTTGCGAGTGGTTGCGAGTGGTTCCGATTGGTTGTGAGTGGTTGCGAGTGCTTACGAGTGGTTGCGATTGGTTGCAAGTGGTTGCGAGTGGTTGCGAGTGGTTCCGATTGGTTGTGAGTGGTTGCGAGTGCTTACGAGTGGTTGCGATTGGTTGCAAGTGGTTGCGAGTGGTTGTGAGTGAATACAAGTGGTTGCAAGTGGTTGCGCGTGGTTGCAAGTAGATAAGATCGGTTGTGAGTGGTTGCGAGTGGTTGTGAGTGGTTGCGAGTGGCTGCAAGTGGTTGCAAGTAGTTGCAAGTGGTTGCGAGTGGTTGGGAGTGGTTGCGAGTGGTTGCAAGTGGTTGTGAGTGGTTGCGGGTGGATGCAAGTGGTTGCATTTGGTTGGGAGTGGTTGCAAGTGGTTGTGAGTTGTTGGGAGTGGTTGTGAGTGGTTGCGAGTGGTTGCGAGGGTTTGCGAGTGGTTGTGAGTGGTCGCGACTGGAAACGAGTGGTTGCGAGTGGTTATGAGTGGTTGCGAGTAATTGCAAGTGGTTGCGAATGGTTGCGAGTGGTTGCGAGTGGTTGCGAGTG
>SZWC01002735.1:78982-160891 GCA_023375785.1 Penium margaritaceum
GTTGCGAGTGGTTGCGAGTGGTTGCGAGTGGTCGCGAGTGGTTGCGAGTGGTTGCGAGTGGTTACGAGTGGTTGCGAGTGGTTGCGAGTGGTTGTGAGTGGTTGCGAGTGGTTGCGAGTGGTTGCGAGTGGTTGCAAGTGGTTGCGAGTGGTTGCGAATGGTTGCGAGTAGTTGGGAGTGGTTGCGAAAGGTTGCGAGTGGTTGCGAGTTGTTGCGAGTTGTTGCGAGAGGTTGCGAGTGGTTGTGAGTGGTTGCGAGTGATTGCGAGTGGTTGCGAGTGGTCGCGAGTGGTTGCGAGTAGTTGCAAGTGGTTGCTAGTGGTTGCGAGAGGTTGCTAGTGGTTGTCGCTCTCGCATTCTCTCACTGTCTCCTGTCTACATCGGAGCTTCAGTCTCTCACCTCAAAAGGGCCTGCGACTAACTCCATGGATCTGCACTTGCCTCTCTGCCTTCGTCATTCCGGTGACAACCTCCCGCACAGGTTGTTGCTTCTACTTGCTTTTGCTACTGACTTTACTGCTCCTGCATTCTTCTGACAGTAACCACTTGCAACCACTTGCAACCACTCGCAACTACTCGCAACCACATGCAACCACTCGCTACCAATCGCAACACTTTCCAACCTCTCGCAACCACTCGTAACAACTCGCAACTACTCGCAACCACTCGTAACCACTTGCAACTACTCGCAACCACTTGCAACCACTCACAACCACTGGCAACGCCTTGCAACTACTCGAAACCACTCGCAAGCACTTGTAACCACTCGCAACCACTCACAACCACTTGCAATCACTTGCTCTTGTACCTGAGGAGAAGCGTGACCAGCTTATGAAGGAGATGAGTGCATTCCAGAAGGCTCAGGTCATGGTTGAGATCAACCCAACCATCACCATGAGCAAAAATGCTAAGGCTGTTGCTGTTGTTGCAAAGGTGAAATGCCGCACCATGTCTGCTGTGGAATGGCACGTGAACTTCACTGCCTACATGCCTGCTCTTCGTGATTTGGCACTTAAGATTCTGTCCCAACCCTGCTCCTCATCTGAATGTGAGAGAGAATTCTCCACCCATGAGCTCATTCACACTGCAAGGAGGAATCGTCTACTTGTGTCAACGCTGGAGCTCCTGGTGCGCTGCAATATCAGACTCCGCAAACACTACGGGCGCAAAGCAAGACGTGCAGTAGAGCATCTGGTCAGGGCAGCAGACGAGGAGGAAGGGGAGGCAAGTGAGGATGACGGGGAGATAGTGTCTGAGGAGGAGGATTTGGGAGAGTGCAACAGTGATGAGGATAGTAAAGATGAGGGACAGGATGAGGACGAGGAGGAGGCAGCAACGTTTGATGTTGAAGGTGTAGAGGTTGAGGCAAACATCCTTGTGATGGGGGACTGCCCTGGCCTCCCACATGCACGCCGTGTTCGCATACGTGACAAGGCTCCATCAACCTCAGCAACAGTAGCTTGGGATGGTGGGACAGAAGGAGGGGAAGAGGATGCAGAGGCTGCCAATGATGAGGAGACAGCTGGGACCGAGAGGGGTGATGCAGGTCCAAGCTCACCTACAGCAGCTGCGGCCACAAGTGGTCCAAGGAGAGCAGCCACAACAGCAGCAAGTGGCACTGGTGGTGCTGCTGGGGATAGCCAGAAGCGCCTAGCACGTGGTAGAAAGTAGAGTTTGTGCACAAGTATCATCATGCTCAATTCCATTTGACAAAAGTGTGTTCAAGTGTCCAATTTGCAAACTTGCCCTTCTTCTGGCTGAAGTCCATGAATTCCTGACTCATGGTCTTATGCTTGTGAGCCAAGGATTTATTTGTGTCCGCAACATCCAAAGCTTGTACACCTGTTATTTGGCTGGAAAGCTAGACATGCCTGTGAGCCAAGAAGATATTTCAGTACTAGACATGAATGTATAGGTCACTTGGGTGTTTCAGGCGTTTCTGTACTTAGAGTAGAACATGACAAAATCCATAGTGAACTTGTAGTCCAAGCATGCTTCATAACGGGTGTCTCCAAAACATGTGAATAGTGTTAAAAATTGGTGTTTTAGGCTTTGCTGTAGCACTTATGTGACCAGTGTTTTGCACTCCAAAGATGTGGTTTTCCTGGTTTTCAAGGCTCCCCCCCCAGGCTCACATCGATGTGGGTCCCCCTAGCTACAACGGTGTACCGTTGTGGACATCGTTGTACCATTGTCCGAGGTACCTAGGTCAACACTGGTACATATGCCTACTTTGGTCGGTCATTGTGCATGGTAGCCACACCGTGCTACTACTTATTGAATGTTGTTGTACTTGCTAGTTGAAAACTAATATTCCAAAACCATTCATTCCCCCTCTGAGCATTTGTGACTCGTGTTACAAGCTGTGAACGTTGACCACCGATACTGAAATTGTTTGGTCATGGTAAGTGACATAAGCTTAGTTTGGTTGTTTGGTGTGCATAGTAGCCGCACCATGCCACTACGTATTGAAGTTCTTTGACCTTTCTAGTCAATACACAGGGTTCCCAAACCACTGTCTCTCCCTCTAACCATTTTTTACTCGTGTTATGGGTTGTCAATGTTGACCACACATCGTGGACATATTTGGTCATAGTCAGTGACGTATGCATCCTTTGGTTGGTCACTGTACCCGCTAGCCACACCGTTCCACTACTTGTTGAAGATGCTTGTACTTGCTAGTTGATGACTAGTGTTGCCAACCCATTGTTTCCCCCTCTGACCATTTGTGACTCGTGTTATGAGTTTTCAGCGTTGACCACACACTGTGAAATTCTATTGGTCGTGGTTAGTGGCATATGCATATCTTGGTTTGTCACTATACATGGTTGCCACGCCGTGTCACTACGTACTGAAGGTCTTTGTGTTTTCTAGTTGATAGCCAGTGTTCCCAAACCATTGTTACCTCCTCTAACTATCTTTGACACTTGTTGTGAGTTGTCAACGTTGACCACAGTAGGTGAAATTCTTTGGTCACTGTAAGTGACATATGCATACTTTGGTTGGTCACTGTGCATGGTGACCACACTGTGCCACTACATATTGAAGGCACTTGCTTATTGATAACTAGTATTCACAAACCATTGTTTCCCCCTCTGACCATTTGTGACTCGTGTTATGAGTTGTCAACATTGACGACACATAGTGACATTCTTTTGTCATGGTCAGCGACACATGGATACTTTGGTTGGTCATTGTACATGGTAGCTACACCGTGCCACTACTTATTGAAGGTCCCTGTGCTTGCTAGTTGATACATGGTGCTCCCAACCCATTTTTTCCCCCTCTGACCATTTGTGACTCGCATTATGAGTTGTCAACGTTGACCACACACAGCGGACTTCTTTGTTCAAAGGCAGTACATATGCCTACTTTGGTCGGTCATTGTGCATGGTAGCCACACTGTGCTACTACTTATTGAAGGTCATTGTAATTGCTAGCTGAAAAATAATATTCCCAAACCATTGTCTCCCCCTCTGACCATTTGTGACTCGTGTTATGGGCTGTGAACATTGACGACCCATATTGAAATTCTTTGGTCATGGCCAGTGGCACAGCCTAGTTTGGTTGTTTGGTGGGCATAGTAGCCACACCGTGTCACTGCGTACTGAAGTTCTTTGTGCTTTCTAGTTGATACAGATGGTTCCCAACCCATTGTCTCTCCCTCTGACCATTTGTGACTTGTGTTATGAGATGTCAATTTTGACCAAACATAGTGGACTTCTTTGGTCATAGTTAGTGACGTATGCACCCTTTTGGTTGGTGTCTCCGCACGCTAGCTACACCGTGCAACTATTTGCTGCAGGTTTTTGTACTTGCTAGTTAATATCTAGGGTTCCAAAACCATTGCTTCCCCTTGTGACCATTTGTGACTCGTATTATGAGTTGTCAACGTTGACCACACACAGCGGATTTCTTTGGTCAAAGGCAGTACATATTCCTACTTTGGTCGGTCATTGTGCATGGTAGCCACATCGTGCTACTACTTATTGAAGGTCGTTGTACTTGCTAGTTGAAGACTAATATTCCGAAACCATTGTTTCCCCCTCGGACCATTTGTGACTCGTGTCATGGGTTGGGAACGTTGACCACCCATACTGAAATTCTCTGGTCATGGTTAGTGACATATGCCTAGTTTGGTTGTTTGGTGTGCATAGTAGCCACACCGTGCCACTACGTATTGAAGTTCTTTGTCCTTTTTAGTCAATAAATAGGGTTCCCAAACCATTGTCTCTCCCTCTGACCATTTGTGACTCGTGTCATGAGTTTTCAATGTTTTCCACACATAGTGGACTTCTTTGGTCATAGTCAGTGGCGTATTCATCCTTTGGTTGGTCACTCTGCACGCTAGCAACACCGTGCCACTACTTATTGAAGGTCCCTGTGCTTGCTAGTTGGTACCTGGTGTTTGCGAACCTATATTTCCCCCTCTGACGATTTGTGACTCGTGTTATGACTTTAAAACGTTGACCACACACTGTGAAATTCTTTTGGTCATGGTTAGTGGCATATGCCTACTTTGGTTTGTCACTATACATGGTTGCCACGCCGTGTCACTACGTACTGAAGGTCTTTGTGCTTTCTAGTTTATAACCAGTGTTCCCAAACCATTGTTACCCCCTCTGATTATGTGTGACTCTTGTTGTGAGCTGTCAACGTTGATCACATGACATGAAGTTCTTTGGTCATGGTCAGTGACATATGCATACCCTGGTTGGTCACTGTGCATGCTAGCCACACTGTGCCAATACATATTGAAGGTCTTTGCACTTGCTAATCGATAACTAGTATTCACAAACCATTGTTTCCCCCTCTGACCATTTGTGACTCGTGTTATGAGTTGTCGAAGTTGACCACACGTCGTGACATTCTTTGGTCATGGTCAGTGACACATGCCTACTTTGGTTGGTCATTGTACATGGTAGCCACACCGTGCAACTACGTATTGAAGGTCTTTGTGCTTGCTTGTTGATACCTGGTGTTCCCAAACCATTGTTTCCCCCTCTGACCATTTGTGACTCGTATTATGAGTTGTCAACGTTGACCACACAGAGCGGATTTCTTTGGTCAAAGGCAGTACATATGCCTACTTTGGTCGGTCATTGTGCATGGTAGCCACACCGTGCTACTACTTATTGAAGGTCGTTGTACTTGCTAGTTGAAGACCGATGTTCCGAAACCATTGTTTCCCCCTCGGACCATTTGTGACTCGTGTTATGGGGTGTGAAAATTGACCACCCATACTGAAATTCTTTGGTCATGGTCCGTGACATATGACTAGTTCGGTTGTTTGGTGTGCATAGTAGCCACACCGTGCCACTACGTATTGAAGTTCTTTGTCCTTTCTAGTCGATACATAGGGTCCCCAAACCATTGTCTCTTCATCTGACCATTTGTGACTCGTGTTATGATTTTTCAATGTTGACCACACATAGTGGACTTCTTTGGTCATAGTCAGTAACGTATGCATCCTTTGGTTTGTCACTGTGCACGCTAGCCACAATGTGCCACTGCTTGTTGAAGATCTATGTGGTTGCTAGTTGATAACTAGTATTCCCAACCCATTGTTTCCCCCTCTTACTATTTGTGACTCATGTTATGAGTTTTCAACGTTGACCATACACTGTGGAATTCTTTTGGGCATGGTTAGTGGCATATTCGTACTTTGGTTTGTCACTGTACATGGTTCCCACGCCGTGTCACAATGTACTGAAAGTCTTTGTGCTTTCTAGTTGATGGCCACTGTTTCCAAACCATTGTTACCCCATCTGACTATCTGTGACTCTTGTTCTGAGTTGTCAGCGTTGACCACATGAAGTGAAATTCTCTGCTCATGGTCAGTGACATATGCATACTTTGGTTGGTCACTGTGCATGGTAGCCACAATGTACCACTACATATTGAAGATCTTTGTACTTGCTAAACAATAACTAGTATTCACAAACCATTGTTTCCCCCTCTGACCATTTGTGACTCATGTTATGAGTTGTCGAAGTTGACCACACATAGTGACATTCTTTGGTCATGGTCAGTGACACATGCGTACTTTTGTTGGTTATTGTACATGGTAGCCACACCGCCCCACTACTTAGTGAAGGTCCCTGTGCTTGCTAGTTGATACCTGGTGTTTGCAAACCTATATTTCCCCCTCTGACGATTTGTGACTCGTGTTATGAGTTGTCAACGTTGACCACACAAAGAAGATTTCTTTGGTCAAAGGCAGTACATATGCCTACTTTTGTCGGTCATTGTGATAGTAGCCACACCATGCTACTACTTATTGGAGGTCGTTGTAATTCCTAGTTGAAAACTAAAATCCTGAAACCATTGTTTCCCCCTCTGAGCAGTTGTGACTAGTGTTATGGGTTGTGAATGTTGACCACCCATACTGGAATTCTTTGGTCCAAGTCACAAACATATGCCTAGTTTGGTTGTTTTGTGTGCATAATAGCCACACTGTGCCACTACGTATTGAAGTTCTTTGTCCATTATAGTCGATACATAGGGCTCCCAAACCATTGTCTCTCCCTCTGACCATTTGTGACTCGTGTTATTAGTTGTCAATGTTGACCACACATAGTGGACTTCTTTGGTCATAGTCAGTGACGTATGCATCCTTTGGTTGGTCACTGTGCATGCTAGCCACACCGTGCCACTGCTTAGTGAAGATCTATGTACTTGCTAGTTGATGACTAGTGTTCCCAACCCATTGTTTTCCCCTCTGACCATTTGTGACTCGTGTTATGAGTTTTCAACGTTGACCAAAGACTGTGAAATTCTTTTGGGCATGGTTAGTGGCATATGCCTACTTTGGTTTGTCACTGAACATGGGTGCCACGCCGTGTCACAATGTACTGAGAGTCTTTGTGCTTTATAGTTGATAGCCAGTGTTTCCAAACCATTGTTACCCCATCTGACTATCTGTGACTCTTGTTCTCAGTTGTCAGCGCTGACCACATGAAGTGAAATTCTCTGGTCATGGTAAGTGACATATGCATACTTTGGTTGGTCACTGTACATGGTAGCCACAATGTGCCACTACATATTGAAGGTCTTTGTACTTGCTACTAAATAAAGAGTATTCACAAACCATTGTTTCCCCCTCTGACTATTTGTGACTCGTGTTATGAGTTGTCAAAGGTGACCACACATAGTGACATTCTTTTGTCATGGTCATTGACACATGCGTACTTTGGTTGGTCATTGTGCATGGTAGCCACACCGTGCCGCTACTTACTGAAGGTCTCTGTGCTTGCTTGTTGACACCTGGTGTTCCCATCCCATTGTTTCCCACTCTGACGATTTCTGACTCGTATTATGAGCTGTTAACGTTTACCACACAGCGGATTTCTTTGGTCAAAGGCAGTACATATGCCTACTTTTGTCGGTCTTTGTGATAGTAGCCACACCGTGCTACTACTTATTGGAGGTCGTTGTAATTGCTAGTTGAAAACTAAAATCCCAAAACCATTGCTTCCCCCTCTGAATATTTGTGACTCGTGTTATGGGTTGTGAATGTTGACCACCCATTTTGAAATTTTTTGGTCATGGTCACTGACATATGCCTATTTTGGTTGTTTGGTGTGCATAGTAGCCACACCGTGCCGCTACATATTGAAGTTCTTTGTCCTTTCTAGTCGATACATAGGGTTCCCAAACCATTGTCTCTCCCTCTGACCATTTGTGACTCGTGTCATGAGTTTTCAATGTTTTCCACACATAGTGGACTTCTTTGGTCATAGTCAGTGGCGTATTCATCCTTTGGTTGGTCACTCTGCACGCTAGCAACACCGTGCCACTACTTGTTGAAGTTCTTTGTACTTGCTTGTTGATAACCCGTGTTCCCAACCCATCGTTTCCCTCTCTTACCATTTGTGACTCGTGTTATGACTTTAAAACGTTGACCACACACTGTGAAATTCTTTTGGTCATGGTTAGTGGCATATGCCTACTTTGGTTTGTNTCAGTGGCGTATTCATCCTTTGGTTGGTCACTCTGCACGCTAGCAACACCGTGCCACTACTTGTTGAAGTTCTTTGTACTTGCTTGTTGATAACCCGTGTTCCCAACCCATCGTTTCCCTCTCTTACCATTTGTGACTCGTGTTATGACTTTAAAACGTTGACCACACACTGTGAAATTCTTTTGGTCATGGTTAGTGGCATATGCCTACTTTGGTTTGTCACTATACATGGTTGCCACGCCGTGTCACATACGTACTGAAGGTCTTTGTGCTTTCTAGTTTATAACCAGTGTTCCCAAACCATTGTTACCCCCTCTGATTATGTGTGACTCTTGTTGTGAGCTGTCAATGTTGATCACATGACATGAAGTTCTTTGGTCATGGTCAGTGACATATGCATAACTTGGTTGGTCACTGTGCATGCTAGCCACACTGTGCCAATACATATTGAAGGTCTTTGTACTTGCTAATCGATAACTAGTATTCACAAACCATTTTTTCCCCCTCTGACCATTTGTGACTCGTGTTATAAGTTGTCGAAGTTGACCACACATGGTGAAATTCTTTGGTCATGGTCAGTGACACATGCCTACTTTGGTTGGTCATTGTACATGGTAGCCACACCGTGCCACTACGTATTGAAGGTCTTTGTGCTTGCTTGTTGATACCTGGTGTTCCCAAACCATTGTTTCCCCCTCTGACCATTTGTGACTCGTATTATGAGTTGTCAACGTTGACCACACAGAGCGGATTTCTTTGGTCAAAGGCAGTACATATTCCTACTTTGGTCGGTCATTGTGCATGGTAGCCACACCGTGCTACTACTTATTGAAGGTCGTTGTACTTGCTAGTTGAAGACCAATATTCCGAAACCATTTTTTCCCCCTCGGACCATTTGTGACTCGTGTTATGGGTTGTGATCATTGACCACCCATACTGAAATTCTTTGGTCATGGTCCGTGACATATGCCTAGTTCGGTTGTTTGGTGTGCATAGTAGCCACACCGTGCCATTACGTATTGAAGTTCTTTGTCCTTTCTAGTTGATACATAGGGTTCCCAAACCATTGTCTCTTCATCTGACCATTTGTGACTCGTGTTATGATTTTTCACTGTTGACCACACATAGTGGACTTCTTTGGTCATAGTCAGTGACGTATGCATCCTTTGGTTGGTCACTGTGCACGCTAGCCACACTGTGCCACTGCTTGTTGAAGATCTATGTGGTTGCTAGTTGATAACTAGTTTTCCCAATTCATTGTTTCCCCCTCTGACCATTTGTGACTCATGTTATGAGTTTTCAACGTTGACCATACACTGTGGAATTCTTTTGGGCATGGTTAGTGGCATATGCCTACTTTGGTTTGTCACTGTACATGGTTCCCAAGCCGTGTCACAATGTACTGAAAGTCTTTGTGCTTTCTAGTTGATGGCCACTGTTTCCAAACCATTGTTACCCCATCTGACTATCTATGACTCTTGTTCTGAGTTGTCAGCGTTGACCATATGAAGTGAAATTCTCTGGTCATGGTCAGTGACACATGCATACTTTGGTTGGTCACTGTGCATGGTAGCCACAATGTGCCACTACATATTGAAGGTCTTTGTACTTGCTAATAGATAACTAGTATTCACAAACCATTGTTTCCCCCTGTGACCATTTGTGACTCGTGTGATGAGTTGTCAAAGTTGACCACACATAGTGACATTCTTTCCTCATTTTCAGTGACACATGCCTACTTTGGTTAATCATTCTACATGGTAGCCACACCGTGCCACAACTTCTTGAATGTCCCTGTGCTTGCTAGTTGATACCTGGTGTTCCCAAACCATTTTTTTCCCCTGTGACCATTTGTGACTCGTATTATGAGTTGTCAACGTTGACCACACACAATGGATTTCTTTGGTCAAAGGCAGTACATATGCCTACTTTGGTCGGTCATCGTGCATGGAAACTACACCGTGCTACTACTTGTTTAAGGTCATTGTACTTGCTACTCAAAAACTAATATTCTGTAACCTTAGTTTCCCCCTCTAACCATTTGTGACTCGTGTTATGGGTTGTGAATGTTGACCATTCATACTGAAATTCTTTGGTCATAGTCAGTAACATATGCCTAATTTGGTTGTTCCACGTGCATGGTAGCCACACCGTGCCACTACGTATTAAAGTTCTTTGTACTTTCTAGTTAATACATAGGGATCCCAAAACCATTGTCTCTCCCTCTGACCATTTGTGGCTCGTGTTATGAGTTATCAATGTTGACCACACATAGTGGACTTCTTTGGTCATAGTCAGTGACATAGGCATCCTTTGGCTGGTCAGTGTGCACGCTAGCCACACCGTGCCACTACTTGTTGAATTTCTTTGTACTTGCTACTTGATAACTAGTGTTTCCAACCCATTGTTTACCCCTCTGACCATTTTTGACTCTTGTTATGAGGTTTCAACGTTGACCACACACTGTGAAATGCTTTTGGTCATGGTTAGTGGCATATGCCTACTTTGGTTTGTCACTGTACATAATTGCAACGCCTTGTTACTACATACTGAAGGTCTTCGTGCTTTCTTGTTGATTGCCAGTGTTCCCAAACCATTGCCATTCCCTCTGAATATCTCTAACTCTTGTTGTGAGTTTTCAACGTTGACCACATGAAGTGAAATTCTTTGGTCATGGTCAGCGGCATATGCATACTTTGGTTGGTCACTGTGCATGGTAGCCACACTGTGCCACTACACATTGAAGGTCTTTGTACTTGCTAATCAATAACTAGTATTCACAAACCATTGTTTCCCCATCAGACCATTTGTGACTCGTGTTATGAGTTGTCAAAGTTGACTTCACATAGTGACATTCTTTGGTCATGGTCTGTGACACATGCCTACTTTGGTTGGTTATTGTACATGGTAGCCACACCGTCCTACTAGTAATTGAAGGTCCCTATGCTTGCTAGTTGATACCTGGTGTTCCCAAACCATTGTTTCCCCCTCTGACCATTTGTGACTCGTACTACGAGTTGTCAACGTTGACCACACACAGCGGATATCCTTGGTCAAAGGCAGTACAGATTCCTACTTTGGTCGTTCATTGTGCATGGTAGCCTCACCGTGCTACTACTTATTGAAGGTCGTTGTACTTGCTAGTTGAAAAGTAATATTCCAAAACCATTGTTTTCCCCTCTGACCATTTGTGACTCGTGTTATGGGTTGTGAACGTTGACCACCCATACTGAAATTCTTTGATCATGGTTAGTGACTTATGCCTAGTTTGGTTGTTTGGTGTGCATAGTAGCCACACAGTGCCACTACGTATTGAAGTTCTTTGTCCTTCTAGTCGATACATAGGGTTCCCAAACCATTGTCCCTCCCTCTGACCATTTGTCACTCGTGTTATGAGTTGTCAATGTTGACCACACATAGTGGACGTATTTGGTCATAGTCAGTGACGTATGCATCCTCTGGCTTGTCAGTGTGCATGCTAGCCACACTGTGCCACTACTTGCTGAAGGTATTTGTACTTTCTAGTTGAAAAATAGTGTTCCCAACCCATAGTTTCGCCCTTCTGACCATCTGTGAATCGTGTTATGAGTTGTCAACTTTGACCACACACTGTGAAATTCTTTTGGCCATGGTTAGTTGCAGATGCCTACTTTGGTTTGTCACTATACATGGTTGCCACACCTTGTCACTACGTACTGAAGGTCTTTGTGCTCTGTAGTTGATAGCCAGTGTTCCCAAACCATTTTTACCCCCTCTAACTATCTGTGACTCTAGTTGTGAGTTGTCAGCGTTGACCACATGAAGTGAAGTTATTTGGTCATGGTTAGTGACATATGCATACTTTGGTTGGTCACTGTGCATGGTAGCCACACTGTACCACTACATATTGAAGGGCTTTGTATTTGCTAATCAATAACTAGTATTCACAAACCATTGTTTTCCCCTCTGACCATTTCTGTATTATGTGTTGTCAAAGTTGACCACACATAGTGACATTCTTTGATCATGGTCAGTGACACATGCCTACTTTGGGTCGTCATTGTACACGGTAGCCACACCGTGCCACTACTTCTTGAAGGTCCCTGTGCTTGCTGGTTGATACCTGGTGTTCCCAAACCATTTTTTCCCCCTCTGACCATTTGTGACTCGTATTATGAGTTGTCAATGTTGACCACACACAGCGGATGTCTTTGGTCAAAGGCAGTACATATGCCTACTTTGGTCGGTCATTGTGCATGGTAGCCACACCGTGCTACTACTTATTCAAGGTCGTTGTACTTGCTACTTGAAAACTAATATTCCGAAACCATTGACGGTGAGAACCGACTAACGGCACGATATTGAGTAATTCCCCAATAAGCGGCCCGACCGCAAGCACGTCCGGCTAGTGCACAAGAAGCCGTTGCACATGTTTTGTCCCGTTCTGTCTTTGATATAAGGATGATGTTCATACCATCCTAGTTAACCAGATCAGTTATTTCCATCCTGTTCCCCTTTGGTTCTGCGGCTTCGCCGGCGAGTCTTTGCTCTGCTCGCACCTTGCATACCTTCTCTTTGCTTAGCCATTCTCAGCTCTCAGATCTTTGCTCCGTTACTCTCGCTCCTTTGCTCAGATGTCAACTCGCCATCACTCGTCTCGCTCTCGCTCTGTTCCTCAAAGAGCACTTCTGACTCACCTCCTTTGCTCCTCGGCTTCCATCAAGTTTCGCGTCTAACTCCGCGGGACCACTCTCACTTCCGTCACAATTGCTGACATACCTGTGCATGTTCCGATGCTTCAGCTTGCATCTGCTCATGCCATTCTCATGCCTGCATTCTTCCGACAACTGTTCACACTAGCCACACCGTGCCAATACTTGTAGACGTTCTTTGTACTTTCTAGTTAAAAACTAGTGTTCCTAATCCATTGTTTCCCCCTTTGACCGTTAGTGACTCGTGCTATGAGTTTTCAACGTTGGCCACACACTGTGAAATTCGTTTGGTCATGGTTCGTGACATATGCCTACTTTGTTTGCCACTGTACATGGTTGCCACGCTGTGTCACTGCGTACTGAAGGTCTTTGTGCTGTCTAGTTGATAGCCAGTGTTCCCGAACCATTGTTACCCCCTCTGACTAACTGTGACTCTTGTTGTGAGTTGTCAACGTTGACCACATGAAGTACAATTCGTTGGTCATGATCACTGACATATGCATACTTTGGTTGAGCACTGTGCATGGTAGCCACACTTTGCCACTACATATTGAAGGTCTTTGTACTTGCTAATCGATAACTAGTATCCACAAACCATTGTTTTTCCCTCTGACCATTTGTGACTCGTGTTATGAGTTGTCAAAGTTGACCACACATACTGACATTCTTTGGTCATGGTCAGTGACACTTGCCTACTTTGGTTGGTCATTGTACATGGTAGCCACACTGTACTACTACTTATTGAAGATCCTTGTGCTTGCTAGTTGAGACCAGGTGTTCCCAAACCATTGTTTCCCCCTCTGACCATTTGTGCCTCGTATTATGAGTTGTCAACGTTGACCACGCACAACGGATTTCTTTGGTCAAAGGCAGTACATATGCCTACCTTGGTCGGTCATTGTGCATGGTAGCCACACCGTGCTACTACTTATTGAAGGTCGTTGTACTTTCTAGTTGAAAACTAATATTCCAAAACCAAAATATCCCCCTCTGGCCTTTTGTGACTCGTGTTATGGGTTGTGAACGTTGACCACCCGTACTAAAACTCTTTGGTCATGGTCAATGACATGTGCCTAGTTTGGTTGTTTGGTGTGCATAGTAGCCACACTGTGCCACTACGTATTTAAGTTCTTTGGCCTTTCTAGTTGATACATAAGGTTCCCAAACCATTGTCTCTCCCTCTGACCATTTGTGACTCGTGTTATGAGTTGTCAATGTTGACCACACATAATGGATTTCTTTGGTCATAGTCAGTGACGTATGCATCCTTTGGTTGGTTACTGTGCACACTAGCCACACGGTGCCACTACTTGTTGAAGGTCTTGCTACTCGCTAGTTGATAACTAGTGTTCCCAACCCATTGTTTCCTCCTCTGACCATTTGTGACTCGTGTTATGAGTTTCAACGTTGACCACACACTGTGAAATACTTTTGGTCATGGTTAGTGGCATATGCCTACTTTGGTTTGTGATTGTACATGGTTGCCATGCCGTGTAACTATATACTGAAGGTCTTTGTGCTTTCTAGTTGATATCCAATGTTCCCAAACCATTGTTACCCCCTCTGACTATCTGTGGCTCTTGTTGTGAGTTGTAACCGTTGACCACATGAAGTGAATTCTTTGGTTATGGTCAGTGACATATGCATAGTTTGGTTGGTCACTGTGCATGGTAGGCACACTATGCCACTACATGTTTAAGGTTTGTGTACTTGCTCATTGATAACTAGTATTCAAAAACCATTGTTTCCCCATCTCACAATTTGCGACTTGTGTTATGAGATGTCAAAGTTGACCACACATAGTGACACTCTTTGGTCATGGTCAGTGACACATGCCTACTTTTGTTGGTCAATGTACATGGTAGCCAAACCGTGCCACTACTTATTGAAGGTCCCTATGCTTGCTAGTTGAAACCTAGTGTTCCCAAACCATTCTTTCCCCCTCTGACCATTCGGGACTCGTAATATGAGTTGTCAACGTTGAACACACACAGCGAATTTCTTTGGTCAAAGGCAGTACATATGCCTACTTTGGTCGGTCATTGTGCATGGTAGCCATACTGTGCTACTACTCATTGAAGGTCGTTGTACTTGCTAGTTGAAAACTAATATTCCAAAACCATTGTTTCCCCCTCTGACCATTTGTGTCTGGTGTTATGGATTGTGAACGTTGACCACCCATACTGAAATTCTTTGGTCATGGTTAGTGACATATGCCTAGTTTGGTTGTTCGGTGTGCATAGTAGCCACACCGTGCCACTACGTGTCGAAGTTCTTTGTCCTTTCTAGTCAATACATAGGGTTCCCAAACCATGGTGTCTCCCTCTGACCATTTGTGACTCGTGTTATGAGTTGTCAATGTTGACCACACATAGTGGATTTATTTGGTCATAGTGAGTGACATATGCATCCTTTTGTTGGTCACTGTGCATGCTAGCAAAACCGTGCCATTACTTGTTGAAGGTCTTTGTACATGCTAGTTGATAACTAGTGTTCTCAACCCATTGTTTCCCCCTTTGACCATTTGTGACACGTGTTGAGTTTTCAACGTTGACCACACATTGTGAAACTCGTTTGGTCATGGTTAGTGGCATATGCCTATCTTGGTTTGTCACTGTACGTGGTTGCCACGTTGTGTCACTACGTACTGAAGGTCATTGTGCTTTCTAGTTGATAGCCAGTGTTCCCAAAACATTCTTACCCCCTCTGACTATGTGTGACTCTTGTTGTTAGTTGTTAGCGTTGACCACATGACGTGAACTTCTTTGGTCATGGCCAGTGACATGCATACTTTGGTTGGTCACTGCGCATGGTAGCCACACTGAGCCACTACATATTGAAGGTCTTTGTACTTGCTAATCAATAACTAGTATTCACAAACCATTGATCCGCCCGTTGACCATTTGTGACTTGTGTTATGAGTTTTCAACATTGACCACACATAGTGGAATTCTTTGGTCATGGTCAGTGACACATGCCTGCTTTGGCTAGTCATTGTACATGGTAGCCACATCGTGGCACTACTTATTGAAGGTCCTTGTTCTTGCTAGTTGAAACCTGGTGTTTCCAAACCATTGTTTCCCTCTCTTACCATTTGTGACTCGTATTATGAGTTGTCAGCGTTGACCACACACAACGGATTTCTTTGGTCAAAAGCAGTTCATATGCCTATCTTGTCCGGTCATTGTGCACGGTAGCCACGCCGTGCTACTACTTATTGAAGTTGTTGTACTTGCTAGTTGAAAACTAGTATTCCAAAGCCATTGTTTCCCCCTCTGACCATTTGTGACTCGTGTTATGGGTTGTGAAGGTTGACCAACCATACTAAAATTATGTGGTCATGGTCAGTGACACATGCCTAGTTTGGTTGTTCGGTGTGCATAGTAGCCAGACTGTGCCACTAGGTATTAAAGTTCTTTGTTCTTTCTTGTTGATACATAGGTTGCCCAAACCATTGTCTCTCCCTCTGACCATTTGTGACTCGTGTTATGAGTTGTCAATGTTGACCACACATAGTGGACTTCTTTGGTCATAGTCAGTGACGTATGCATCTTTTGGTTGGTCACTGTGCAAGCTAGCCACACCGTGCCACTACATTTTGAAGGTCTTTGTACTTGCTAGTTGATAACTAGTGTTCCCAACCCATTTTTCCCCCCCCTGACCATTTGTGACTTGTGTTATGAGTTTTCAACGTTAACCACACACTGTGAAGTGCTTTTGGTCATGGTTAGTGGCATATGCCTACTTTGGTTTGTCACTGTACATGGTTGCCATGCCGTGTCACCACGTACTGACAGTCTTTGTGCTTTCTAGTTGATAGCCAGTGTTCCCAAACCATTGTTACCCCCTCTGACTATCTGTGACTCTTCTTTTGAGTTGTCAACGTTGACCACATGAAGTGAAATTCTTTGGTCATGGTCAGTGACATATGCATACTTTTGCTGGTCACTGTGCATGGTAGCCACACTGTGTCACTACATATTGAAGATCTTTGTACTTTCTAATTGATAACTAGTATTCAAAAACCATTGTTTCCCCCTCTGAACATTTCTGACTCGTGTTATGAGCTATCAAAGTTGACCACACATAGTGACATTCTTTGCCCATGGTCAGTGACACATGCTTACTTTGGTTAATCATTGTACATGGTAGCCACACCGTGCCATTACTTATTGAAGGTCCTTGTACTTGCTAGTTGATACCTGGTGTTCCCAAACCATTGTTTCCCCCTCTGACCATTTGTGACGAGTATTATGAGTTTTCAACGTTGACCACACACAGCGGATTTATTTTTTCAAACGCAGTACATATGCCTACTTTGGTCGGTCATTGTGCATGGTAGCCACACCGTGCTATTACTTATTCAAGGTCGTTGTACTTGCTAGTTGAAAACTGTTATTCCGAAACCATGGTTTCCCCCTCTAACCGTTTGTGACTCGTGTTATGGGTTGTTAACGTTGACAGCCCATACTGAAATGATTTGGTCATGGTCAGTGACATATGCCTAGTTTGGTTGTTCGGTGTGCATAGTAGCCACACCGTGCCACTATGTATTGAGGTTCTTTGTCCTTTCTAGTCAATACATCGGGTTCCAAAACTAATGTCTCTCCCTCGGACCATTTGTGACTCGTGTTATGAGTTGTCAATGTTGACCACACAAAGTGAGTGATGTATGCATCATTTGGTTGGTCAATGTGCACGCTAGTCACACCGTGCCACTACTTGTTGAAGGTCTTTGTACGTGCTAGTTGATGACTATTGTTACCAACCCATTATTTCCCCTTGTGACCATTTGTGACATGTGTTATAAGTTCTCAACGTTGAACTCACTTGCAAGATTCTTTTTGGTCATGTTAGTGGCATATGCCTACTTTGGTTTGTCACTATACATGGTTGCCACGTCGTGTCACTACATACTGAAGGTCTTTGTACTTTCTAGTTGATAGCCAGTGTTCCCGAACCATTGTTCCCCCCTCTGACTATCTGTGACTCTTGTTCTGAGTTGTCAACATTGACCACATGTAGTGAAATTCTTTGGTCATGGTAAGTGACATATGCATACGTTGGTTGGTCAATGTGCATGGTAGCCACACTGTGCCACTACATATTGAAGTTCTTTGTACTTGCTAATCGATAACTAGTATTCAAAAACCATTGTTTCCCCCTCTGACCATTTGTGACTCATATTATGAGTTGTCAACATTGACCACACACAGCAGATTTCTTTGGTCAAAGGCAGTACATATGCCTACTTTCGTCGGTCATTGTGCATGGTAGCCACACCTTGCTACTAATTATTAAAGGTCATTGTACTTGCTAGTTGAAAACCAATATTCCAAAACCATTGCTTCCCCCTCTGACCATCTGTGACTTCTGTTATGGATTGTGAATATTGACCACCCATATTGAAATTCTTTGGTCATGGTCGGTGACATATGCCTAATTTGGTTGTTCGGTGTGCATAGTAACCACGGCGTGCCACTACGTATTGAAATTCTTTGTGCTTTCTAGTCAATACATAGGGTTAGCAAACCATTGTCTCTCCCTCCGACCATTTGTGACTCATGTTATGAGTTGTCAATGTTGACCATACATAGTGGACTTCTTTGGTCATAGTCAATGACATGTGCATCCTTTGGTTTGTCACTGTGCACGCTAGCCACACCGTGCCACTACTTGTTGAACGTCTCTGTACTTGCTATTTGATAATTAGTGTTCCCAACCCATTGTTTCCCCCTCTGACCATTTGTGACTCGTGTTATGAGTTTTCAACGTAGACCACACACTATGAAATTCTTTTGGTCATGGTTAGTGACATATGCTTTCTTTGGTTTGTCGCTGTATGTCGTTGCCACGTGGTGTCACTACGTACTGAAGGTCTTTGTGTTTTCTAGTTGATAGCCAGTGTTCCCAAACCATTGTTACCTCCTCTAGCTATCTTGGACTCTTGTTGTCAGTTGTCAACGTTGACCACGTGAAGTGAAATTTCTTGGTCATGGTCAGTGTCATATGAATACTTTGGTTGGTCACTGTGCATGATAGCTACACTGTGCCACTACACATTGAAGGTCTTTGTACTTGCTAATCCATAGCTAGTATTCACAAACCAAGATTTCCCCCTCTGACCATTTGTGACTCGTGTTATGAGTTGTCAATGATGACCACGCACAGTGACATTCTTTGGTCATGGTCAGTGACACATGCCTGCTCTGGTTGGTCATTGTACATGGTAGCCACACCATGCCACTACTTATTGAAGGTCCCTGTGCTTGCTAGTTGATACCTGGTGTTCCCAAGCCATTGTTTCCCTCTCTGACCATTTTTTACTCGTATTATAAGTTGTCAACGTTGACCACATACAGTGGATTTCTTTGGTCAAAGGCCGTACATATGCCTACTTTGGTCGGTCATTGTGCATGGTAGCCACACCGTGCCACTACTTATTGAATTTCATTGTAGTTGCTAGTTAAAAACATATATTCCGAAACCATTGTTTCCCCCTCTGACCATTTGTGACTCGTGTTATGGGTTGTTATTGTTGACCACCCATACTGAAATTCTTTGGTCATGGTCAGTGACAAATGCCTAGTTTAGTTGCCCGGTGTGCATAGTAGCCACACCGTGCCACTACGTATTGAAGTTATTTGTTCTTTTGAGACGATACATATGGTTCCCAAACCATTATCTCTCCCTTAAACCATTTGTGACGCGTGCTATTAGTTTTCAATGTTGACCACACATAGTGGACTTCTTTGGTCATAGTCAGTGACGTATGCACTTTTTGGTTGGTCACTGTGCACGCTAGCCACACCATGCCACTACTTGTTGAAGGTATTTGTACTTGCTAGTTGATAACTAGTGTTGCCAACCCTTTGTTTCCCCCCCCCCTGACCATTTGTGACTCGTGTTATGAGTTCTCGTCGTTGACCACACACTGTGAAATTGTTTTGGTCATGGTTAGTGGCATATGCCTACTTTGGTTTGTCACTGTACATGGTTTCCATGCTGTGTCACTACGTACTGACGGTATTTATGCTTTCTAGTTGATAGCCAGTGTTCCCAAACCATTGTTACCCCCTCTGACTATCTGTGACTCTTCTTTTGAGTTGTCAATGTTGACCACATGAAGTGAAATTCTTTGGTCATTGTCAGTGACACATGCATACTTTGGTTGGTCACTGTGCATGGTAGCCACACTGTGTCACTACACATTGAAGGTCTTTGTACTTGCTAATTGATAACTAGTATTCACAAGTCATTGTTTCCCCCTCTGACCATTTCTGACTCATGTTATAAGCTGTCAAAGTTGACCACACATAGTGACATTCTTTGGCCATGGTCAGTGACACATGCTTACTTTGGTTGGTCATTGTACATGGTAGCCACACCGTGCCATTACTTATTGAAGGTCCTTGTGCTTGCTAGTTGATACCTGGTGTTCCCAAACTATTGCTTCTTCCTCTGACTATTTCTGACTAGTATTTTGAGATGTCAATGTTGACCACACACAACGGATTTATTTTGTCAAACGCAGTACATATGCCTACTTTGGTCGGTCATTGTGCATGGTAGCCACGCCGTGCTACTACTTATTCAAGGTCGTTGTACTTGCTAGTTGAAAACTGTTATTCCGAAACCTTTGTTTCCCCCTCTGACCATTTGTGACTCGTGTTATGGGTTGTTAACGTTGACCGCCCATACTGAAATGATTTGGTCATGGTCAGTGACATATGCCTAGTTTGGTTGTTCGGTGTGCATAGTAGCCACACCGTGCCACAACGTATTGAGGTTCTTTGTCCTTTCTAGTCAATACGTCGGGTTCCCAAACTAATGTCTCTCCCCCTGACCATTTGTGACTCGTTTTATGAGTTGTCAATGTTGACCACTCATAGTGAGTGATGTATGCATAACTTGGTTGGTCAATGTACACGCTAGTCACACCGTGCCACTACATGCTGAAGATCTTTGTACGTGCTCGTTGATAACTATTATTCCCAACCCATTGTTTCCCCCTCTGACCATTTGTGACCCGTGTTATGAGTTCTCAACGTTGAACTCACTTGCAAGATTCTTTTGGTCATTGTTAGTGGCATATGCCTACTTTGGTTTGTCACTGTACATGTTTGCCACGTCGTGTCACTACGTACTGAGGGTCTTTGTACTTTCTAGTTGATAGCCAGCATTCCCGAACTATTGTTACCCCCTATCTGTGACTCTTGTTCTGAGTTGTCAACATTGACCACATGAAGTGAAATTCTTTGGTCATGGTCAGTGACATATGCATACGTTGGTTGGTCACTGTGCATGGTAGCCACACTTTTCCACTACATATTGAAGTTCTTTGTACTTGCTAATCGATAACTAGTATTCACAAACCATTGTTTTCCCCTCTGACCATTTGTGACTCATGTCATGAGTTGTCAAAGTTGACAACACATAGTGACATTCTTTGGTCATGGTCCGTGACAGATGCGTACTTTGGTTGGTGATTGTACATGATAGACATACCGTGCCACTACTTACTGAAGGTTGTTGTGCTTGCTGGTGGATACCTGGTGTTTCCCAAACCATTGTTTCCCCCTCTGACCATTTGTGACTCGTATTATGACTTGTCAACTTTGACCACATATAGCGGATTTCTTTGGTTACAAGCAGTACATATGCCTAATTTGGTCGGTCATTGTGCATGGCAGCCACACCGTGCTACTACTTCTTGAGGGTCGTTGTACTTGTTGCTTGAAATCTAGTATTCCGAAACCATTGTTTCCCCCTCTTACCATTTGTGACTCGTGTTATGGGTTGTGATCATTGACCACCCATACTGAAATCCTTTGGTCATGGTCAGTGACATATGCCTACTTTGGTTGTTTGGTTTGCATAGTAGCCACACCGTGCCACTACGTATTTAAGTTCTTTGTCCTTTCTAGTCAATACATCGGGTTCCCAAACCACTGTCTCTCCCTCCAACCATTTGTGACTCGTGTTATGAGTTTTCAATGTTGACCACACATAGTGGACTTCTTTGGCCATAGTCAGTGATGTATGCATCCTTTTGTTGGTCACAGTTCAGGCTAGCCACACCGTGCCACTACTTGCTGAAGGTCTTTGTACTTGCTAGTTGACAACTAGTGTTCCCAACCCATTGTTACCACCTCTGACTATCTGTGACTCTTGTGAGTTTTCAATGTCGACCACATGAAGTGAAATTCTTTGGTCATGGTCAGTGACATATGCATACATTGGTTGTTCACTGTGCATGGTAGCCACACTGTACCACTACATGTTAAATGTCTTTGTACTTGCTAATTGATAACTAGTATTCCCAGACCATTGTTTCCCCCTCTGACCATTTGTGACTCGTATTATGAGCTGTCAACGTTGACCACACACAGCGGATTTCTTTGGTCAACGGCAATACATATGCCTTCTTTGGTCGGTCATTGTGCATGGTAGCCACACCATGCTACTTATTATTCAAGGTTGTTTTACTTCCTAATTGAAAACTAATATTCCGAAACCATTGTATCCCCCTCTGACCATTTGTGACTTGTGTTATGGGTTGTGAACGTTGACCACCCATTCTCAAATTCTTTGGTGATGGTCAGTGACATGTACCTAGTTTGGTTCTTTGGTGTGCATATTAGCCACACCGTGCCACTACGTATTGAAGTTACTTGTCATTTCTAGTTGATACATAGGGATTTCAAACCATTGTCTATCCCTCTGACCATTTATGACTCGTGTTATGAGTTGTCAATGTTGACGACACATAGGGGACTTCTTTGGTCATAGTCAGTGACGTATGCATCCTTTGGTTGGTCACTGTGCATGCTAGCCACACCAAGCAGCTACTTTTCGAAGGTCTTTGTACTTGCTAGTTGATAACTAGTGTTCCCAACCCATTGTTTCCCCGTCTGATCATTTGTGAATCGTGTTTTGAGTTTTCAATGTTGACCACACACTGTGAAATTCTTTTGGTCATGGTTAGTGGCATATGCCTACTTTGGTTTGTCACTGTACATGGTTGCCACGCCGTGTCACTACGTACTGAAAGTCTTAGTTCTTTCTAGTTCATAGCCAGTGTTCCCAAACCATTGTTATCCCCTCTGACTATCTGTGACTCTTGCTATGAGTTGTCAGTGTTGACCACATGAAGTAAAATTCTTTGGTCATGGTCAGTGACACATGCATACTTTGTTTGGTCATTGTACATGGTAGCCACACCGTGCCACTATTTATTGAAGGTCCTTGTGATTGCTAGTTGATACGTGGTGTTCCCAAACCATTATTTCCCCCTCTGACCATTTGTGACTCATGTTATGAGTTGTCAACGTTGACCACACACAGCACATTTCTTGGGTCAAAGGCAGTACATTTGCATATCTGGTCGGTCATTGTGCATGGTAGCCACACCGTGCTACTACTTAGTCAAGGTCGTTGTACTTGCTAGTTGCAAACTAATGTTCCGAAACCCTTGTTTCCCCCCTCTGACCATCTGTGACTTGTGTTATGTGGTGTGAACATTGACCACCCATGCTGGAATTCTCAGGTCATGGTCAGTGACATATGCCTAAGTTGGTTGTTCGGTGTGCATAGTAGCCACACCATACCACTATGTATTGAGCTTCTTTGCCCTTTCTAGTCGATACATAGGGTTCACAAACCATTGTCTCTCCGCCTGACCATTTGTGACTCCTGTTATGAGTTGTCAATATTGACCACACATAGTGGACTTCTTTGGTCAAAGTCAGTGACGTATGCATCCTTTGGTTGGATAGAATGCACGATAGCCATACCGTGCCACTACTTGTTGAAGGTCTCTGTACCTCCTAGTTGATAACTATTGTTCTTAACACATTGTTTCCCCCTCTGACCATTTGTGACTCGTGTTATGAGTTTTCAACGTTGACCACACATTGTGAAATTCTTTTGGTCATGGTTAGTGGCATATGCCTACTTTGGTTTGTCACTGTACGTGGTTGCCATACCGTGTCACTATGTACTGAAGGTCTTTGTGCTTTCTAGTTGATAGCCAGTATTCCAAAACCATTGAAACCCCCTCCGACTATCTGTGACTCTTGTTGTGAGTTGTCAACGTTGACCACATGAAGTGAAATTCTTTGGTCATGGTAAGTGACATATGCATACTTTGGTTGGTCACTGTGCATGGTAGCCACACTGCGCCACTACATATTGAAAGTCTTTGTACTTGCTAATCGACAACTAGTATTCACGAATCATTGCTTCCCCCTCTGACCATTTGTGACTCATGTTATGAGTTGTCAATGTTGACCACACATAGTGGTTTTTTTTTTTCAAAGTCAGTGACGTATGCATCCTTTCGTTGGTCATTGTGCACGCTAGCCACACTCTGCCACTAGGCGTTTAATGCCTTTGTACTTGCTAGTTCATAACTAGAGTTCCCGACCTATTCTTTCCCCCTCCGCCTGTTTGTGACTCGTGTTATGAGTTTTCAACGTTGACTACACACTGTGAAGTTTGTTTGGTCATGGTTAGTGGCATATGCCTACTTTGGTTTGTCACAGTAAATGGTTGCAATGCCCTGCTACTACGTACTGAAGGTCTTTGTGCTTTCTAGTTGATAGCCAGTATTCCCAAACCATTATTACCCCCTCTGACTATCTGTGACTCATGTTGTGAGTTGTCCATGTTGAACACATGAAGTGACATTCTTTGGTCATGGTCAGTGACATATGCATACTTTGGTTGGTCATTGTGCATGGTAGCCACATTGTGCCACTACAAATTGAAGGTCTTTGTACTTGCTAGTTGATACCTGGTGTTCCAAACCCATTGGTTCTCCCTCTGACCATTTGTAACTCGTATTATGAGTTTTCAAGGCTGACCACACACCGTGGATTTCTTTGGTAAAGGCAGTACATATGCGTACTTTGGTCGTTCATTATGCATGGTAGCCACACTGTGCTACTACTTATTCAAGGTCGTTGTACTTGCTAGTTGAAAACTACTATTCCAAAACCATTGTTTCCCACTCTGACCATTGTGACTCGTGGTATGGGTTGTGAACGTTGACCACCCATACTGAAATTCTTTGGTCATGGTCAGTGACATATGCCTAGTTTGGTTGTTCGGTGTGCATAGTAGCCACACCGTGCCACAATGTATTGAAGTTCTTTGTCCTTTCTAGTCGACACATCAGCTTCCAAAACCATTGTCTCTCCCTCAGACCATTTGTGACTCGTGTTATGAGTTTATGGTCACTACACATAATGGATTTCCTTGGTCACGGTCAGTGACGTATGCATCCTTTGGTTGGTGACTATGTACGCTATCCACACTGTGCCAATACTTGTTGAAGGTCTTTGTACTTGCTAGTTGATAACTAGTATTCCCAACCCATTGTTTCCCCCTCAGACCATTTGTGACTCGAGTTATGAGTTCTCAACATTGATCACACACAGTGAATTTGTTTTGGTCATAGTTATTGGCATATGCCTACTTTGGTTTGTCACTGTACATGGTTGCCACGCCGTGTCACTACGTACAAAAGGTCTTTGTGCTTTCTGGTTGATAGCAAGTATTCCCAAACCATTGTCACCCCCTCTGACTATCTGTGACTCTTGTTGTAAGTTGTCAATGTTGACCACATGAAGTGAAATTCTTTGGTCATGGTCAATGACATATGCATACTTTGGTTGGTCACTGTGCATGGTAGCCACACTGTGCCACTACATATTGAAGGTCTTTGTATTTGCTAATCGATAAATAGTATTCACAAATGATTGTTTCCCCCTCCGACCATTTGTGACTATTGTCATGAGTTGTCAAAGTTGACCACACACAGTGACATTCTTTGGTCGTGGTCAGTGACACATGCCTACTTTGGTTGGTCATTGTACATGGTAGCCACACCGTGCCACTACTTGTTGAAGGTCCTTGTGCTTGCTAGTTGATACCTGGTGTTCTCAAACCATTGTTTCCCCCTCTGACCACTTGTGACTCGTATTATGAGTTGTCAACGTTGACCACGCACAGCGGATTTCTTTGGTCAAAGGCCGTACATATGCCTACTTTGGTCGGTCATTGTGCATGGTAGCCACACTGTGCTACTACCTATTCAAGGTCTTTGTACTTGCTAGTTGAAAACTAATATTCCAAAACCATTGTTTCCCCCTCTGACCATTTGTGACTTGTGTTATGTGTTGTGGACGTTGACCACCCATACTGAATTTCTTTGGTTATGGTCAGTGACATATGCTTAGTTTGGCTGTTTTGTGTGCATAGTAGCCACACTGTGCCACTACGAATTGAAGCTCTTTGTCCTTTCTAGCCAATACATAGGGTTTTCAAACCATTGTCTCTCCCTCTGACTATTTGTGACTCGTGTTATGAGTTGTCAATGTTGACCACACATAGTGGACTTCTTTGGTCATAGTCAGTGACGTATGCATCCCTTGGTTGGTGACAATACACGCTAGCCACACCGTGCCACTACTTGTTGAAGGTCATTGCACTTGCTAGTTGATAACTAGTGTTTCCGACCTATTCTTTCCCCCTCCTCCCCTTTGTGACTCGTGTTATGAGTTTTCAATGTTGACCACACTGTGAAATTTGTTTGGTCATGGTTAGTGGCATATGCCTACTTTGGTCTGTCACTGTACATGGTTGCCACGCCGTGTCATTGCGTGCTGAAGCTCTTTGTGCTTTCTAGTTAATAGCCAGTGTTCCCAAACCATTGTTGCCCCCTCTGACTATCTAAGACTCTTGTTGTGGGTTGTCAAGGGTGACCACATGAAGTGAATTTCGTTTGTCATGGGTAGTGACATATGCATACTTTGGTTGGTCACTGTGCATGGTAGCCACATTGTGCAACTACATATTGAAGATCTTTCTACTTACTTATTGATAACTAGTATTCACAAATCATTATTTCCTCCCTCTGACCATTCGTGACTAGTATTTTGAGGTGTCAAAGTTGACTACACACAATGACATTCCGTTCATGGTCAGTGACACATGCCTACATTGGTTGGTCATTGTACATGGGAGTGGCACCGTGCCACTACTTATTGAAGGTCCTTGTGCTTGCTAGTTGATACCTGGTGTTCCCAAACCATTGCTTCCCCTTCTCACCATTTGTGAATTGCATTAGGAGTTGTCAATGTTGACCACACACAACGGATTTATTTGATCAAAGGCAGTACATATGCGTACTTTGGTTGGTCATTGTGCATGGTAGTCACACCGTGCTACTACTTATTGAAGGTCGTTGTACTTGCTAGCTCAATACTATTATTCCAAAAACCATTATTTACCCCTCTTACCATTTGTGACTCATTTTATGAGTTGCCAACGTTGACCACACACAGCGAATTTCTTTGGTCAAAGGCAGTACATATGCCAACTTTGGTCGGTCGTTGTGCATGGTAGCCACACCGTGCTACTACTTATTGAAGGTCATTGTACTGTGTTGTTGAAAACTAACATTCCGAAACCATTGTTTCCCCCTCTGACCATTTGTGACTCGTGTTATGGGTTGTGAACGTTGACCACCCATACTGAAATTCCTTAGTCATGGTCAGTAACATATGCCTAGTTTGGTTATTCAGTGAGCATAGTAGCCACACCGTGCCTCTACGTATTGAAGATCTTTGTCCATTCTAGTCGATACATAGGGTTCCCAAACAATTGTCTCCCCCTCTGACCATGTGCGACTCGTATTATGCGTTTTCAATGTTGACCACGCATAGTGGACTACTTTGGTTATAGTCAGTGACCTATGAATCCTTTGGTTGGTCACGTTGCACGCTAGCCACACCGTGCCACTACTTGTTGAAGGTCTTTGTACGTGCTAGTTGATAACTAGTGTTCCCAACCCATTGTTTGCCCGTCTGACCAATTGTGACTTGTGTTATGAGTTTTCAACGTTGACCACACACTGTGAAATTTGTTTGGTCATGGTTAGTGGCACATGCCTACTTTGGTTTGTCATTGTACATGGTTGCCACGCCGTGTCACTACGTACTGGAGGTCTTTGTGCTTTCTTGCAAATAGCCAATCTTCCCAAACCATTGTTACCCCTTCTGACTATCTGTGACTCTTGTGGTGAGTTGTCTGCGTTGACCACATGAAGTGAAGATATTTGGTCATGGTCAGGGACATATGAATAGTTTGCTTGGTCACTGTGCATGGTAGCCACACTGTGCCACAACATATTGAAGGTCTTTGTACATGCTAATCGATAACTAGTATTCACAAACCATTGTTTCCCCCTCTGACTTTTTGTGACTCGTGTTATGAGTTGTCAAAGTTGACCACACGTAGTGGCATTCTTTGGTCATGGTCAGTAACACGTGCCTACTTTGGTTGGTCATTGTACACGGTAGCCACACCGTGCCACTACTTATTGAAGGTCATTATGCTTGCTAGTTGATACCTGGTGTTCCCAAACCATTGTTTCCCCCTCTGACCATTAGTGACTCGTATTATGAGTTATCAACCTTGACCACACACAGCGGATTTCTATGGTGAAAGGCAGTATATATGCCTACTTTGGTCGGTCATTGTGCATGGTAGCCACACCGTGCCACTACTTATTGAAGGCCGTTGTACTTGCTAGTTGAAAACTAATATTCCAAAGCCATGGTTTCCCCCTCTGACCATTTGTGACTCGTGTTATGGGTTTTGAACGTTGACCACCCAATCTGAAATTCTTTGGTCATGCTCAGTAACATATGCCTAGTTTGGTTTGTTCGATGTGCACTGTAGCCACACCGTGCCACTACTTATTGAAGTTATTTGTCCTTTCTAGTCAATACATAGGGTTCCAAAACCATTGTCTCTCCCTCTGAACATTTGTGACTCGTGTTATGAGTTGTCAATGTTGACCACACATAGTAAACTTCTATGGTTATAGTCAGTGACGTATGCATCCTTTGGTTGGTCGTTGTGCACGCTAGCAACACCGTGCCTCTACTTATTGAAGGTGATTGTACTTGCTAGTTGATAACTAGTGTTCCCAACCCATTGATTCCCCCTGTGACCATTTGTGACTCGTGTTATGAGTTTTCAACGTTGACCACACACAGTGAAATTCTTTTGGTCATGGTTAGTGGCATATGCCTACTTTGGTTCGTCACTGTACATGGTTTCCATGTCGTGTCACTACATACTGAAGGTCATTGTGCTTTCCAGTTGATAGCCAGTGTTCCCAAACCATTGTTGCCCCCTCTGATTATCTGTGACCCTTGTCATGAGTTGTCAATGTTAACCACATAGAGTGAAATTCTTTAGTCATGGTCAGTGACATATGCATACTTTGGTTGGTCACTGTGCATGGTAGCCACACTGTGCCACTACATATTGAAGGTCTTTGTACTTGCTAATCGATAACTAGTATTATCAAACCATTGCTCCCCCCTCTGACCATTTGTGACTTGTGTTATGAGTTGTCAAAGTTGACCACACATAGTGACATTCTTTGTTTATGGTCAGCGACACATGCCTACTTTGGTTGGTCATTGTACATGGTAGCCACACCGTGCCACTACTTATTGAAGGTCCCTGTGCTTGTTAGTTGATACCTGATGTTACCAAACCATTGTTTCCCCCTCTGACCATTTGTGATTGGTATTATGAATTGTCAACGTCGACCACACACAGCGGATTTCTTTGGTCAAAGGCAGTACATATGCCTACTTTGGTCGGTCATTGTGCATGGTCGCCAGACCGTGCTACTACTTATTCAAGGTCGTTGTACTTGCTAGTTGAAAACTAATATTCCAGAACCATTGTTTCTCCCTCTGACCATTTGTGACTCGTTTTATGGGTTGTGAACGTTGTACACCCATACTGAAATTCTTTGGTCATGGTTAGTGACATATGCCTAGTTTGGGTGCTCGGTGTACATAGGAGCCACACCGTGCCACTACGTATTGAAGATCTTTGTCCGTTCTAGTCGATACATAGGGTTTTCAAACCACTGTCTCTCCCTCTGATCATGTGTGACTCATGTTATGAGTTGTCAGTGTTGACCACACATAGTGGACTTCTTTGGTCATAGTCAGTGACGTATGTATCCTTTGGTTGGTTACTGTGCACGCTAGCCACACCGTGCCACTACTTGTTGAAGGTCTTTGTACTTGCTAGTTGATAACTAGTGTTCCCAACCTATTGTTTGCCCCTCTGACCATTTGTGACTCGTGTTATGAGTTTTCAACGTTGACCACACAATGTAAAATTCGTTTGCTCATTGTTAGTGGCATATGCCTACTTTGGTTTCTCACTGTACATGGTTGCCACGCCATGTCACTACATACTGGACATCTTTGTGCTGTCTAGTTGATAGCCAGTGTTCCCAGAACATTGTAACCCCCTCAGACTATCTGGGACTCTTGTTGTGAGTTGTCAGCGTTGACCACATGAAGTGACATTCTTTGGTCATGGTCAAAGACATATGCATAGTTTGGTTGGTCATTGTGCATGATAGCCACACTGTGCCACTAAATATTGAAGATATTTGTACATGATAATCGATAACTAGTATTCACAAACCATTGTTTCCCCCTCTAACCATTTGTGACTCGTGTCATGAATTTTCAACGTTGACCACACATAGTGAAATTCTTTTGGTCATGGTTAGGGGCATATGCCAACTTTGGTTTGTCACTGTACATGGTTGCCACACCGTGTCACTACGTACTCAAGGTCTTTCTACTTTCTAGTTGATCCCCAGTGTTTCCCAAACCATTGTTACCCCTTCTGAATATCTGTGACTCTTGTTGTTAGTTTCCATGTTGACCACATGAAGTGAAATTCTTTGGTCATGTTCAGTGACAAATGCATACTTTGGTTGGTCATTATGCATGGTAGCCACACTGTGCCACTACATATTGAAGGTATTTGTTCTTGCTAGTTGATAACTAGTATTCACAAACCATTGTTTCCCTCTGTGACTATGTGTGACTCGTGTTATGAGCTGTCAAAGTTGACCACACATAGTGACATTCTTTGGTCATGGTCAGTGACACGTGCCTACTTTGGTTGGTCATTGTACATGATAGCCACACAGTGCCACTACTTATTGCAGGTCCTTGTGCTTGCTAGTTGATACCTGATGTTCCAAACCCATGTTTCTCCCTCTGAACATTTGTGACTCGTATTATGAGTTTTCAATGTTGACCACACACAATGGATTTCTTTGGTTAAAGGCAGTACATATGCCTACTTTGGTCGGTCCTTGTGCATGGTAGCCACACCGTGCTACTACTTATTGAAGGTCATTGTACTTGCTAGTTGAAAACTACTATTCCAAAACCATTTTTCCCCCTCTGACCATTTGTGACTGGTGTTATGGGTTGTGAACGTTCACCACCCATACTGAAACTCTTTGGTCATGGTCAATGACATATGCCTTGTTTGTTTGTTCGGTGTGCATAGTAGCCACACTGTGCCACTACGTGTTGGAGTTCTTTGACCTTTCTAGTCGACACATAAGGTTCCCGAACCATTGTCTCTCCCTCTGACCATTTGTGACTCCTGTTATGAGTTAATGGTGACCTCACATAGTGGATTTCTTTGGTCACAGTCAGTGACGTATGCACCCTTTGGTTGGTCACTATGTATGCTATCCACACTGTGCCACTACTTTTTTAAGGTCTTTGTACTTGCTAGTTGAGAACTAGTGTTCCCAACCCATTGTTTTCCCCTATGACTATTTGTGACTTGTGTTATGAGTTTTCAACGTTGACCACCGAGTGTATAATTCTTTTGGTCATGGTTAGTGGCATATGCCTACTTTGGTTTGTCACTGTACATGGTTACCACGTCGTGTCACTACGTACTAAAGGTCTTTCTACTTTCAAGTTTATAGCTAGTGTTCCCAAACCATTGTTACCCCCTCTGACTATCTATGACTATTGTTGTGATTTGTTAACGTTGACCACATGATGTGAAATCCTTTGGTCATGGTCACTGACATATGCATACTTTGGTTGGTCACTGTGCATGGTAGCCACACTGTGCCACTACACATTGAAGGTCTTTGTACTTGCTAATCAATAACTAGGTTTTACAAACCATTGTTTCCCCCCTCTGACTATTTGTGACTCGTGTTATGAGTTGTCAAACTTGACCACACATAGTGACATTCTTTGGTCATGGTTAGTGACACATGCCTACTTTGGTTGGTCATTGTACACGGTAGCCACACCGTGCCACTACTTATTAAAGGTCCTTGTGCTTGCTAGTTGACACCTGGTGTTCCCAAACCATTGCTTCCCCCTTTCACCATTTGTGACTTGTTTTATGAGTTGTCAACGTTGACCACACACAGCGGATTTCTTTGGTCAAAGGCAGTACATATGCCTACTTTGGTCGGTCATTGTGCATGGTATCCACACCATGCTACTACTAATTCAAGGTCGTTGTACTTGCTAGTTGAAAGCTAATATTCTGAAACCATTATTTTACCAACAGACCATGTGTGAGTCGTGTTATGGGTTGTGAACGTTGACCACCCATACTGAAATTATTTGGTCATGATCTGTGACATATGCCTAGTTTGGTTTTTTGGTGTGCGTAGAAGCCACACCGTGCCACTACGTATTAATGTTCGTTGTCCTTTCTAGTCAATACATATGGTTCCAAAACCATTGTCTCTCCCCATCACCATTTGTGACTCGTGTTATGAGTTGTCAATGTTGGACCTCTTTAGTCATAGTCAGTGACATATGCATCATTTGGTTGGTCACTGTGCATGCTAGCCACACCGTGCCACAACTTGTTGAGGTCTTTGTACTTGCTAGTTGATAACTAGTATTCCAAACCCATTCTTTCCCCCTCTGACCATTTGTGACTCTTGTTACGAGTTTTCAACGTTGATCACACACTGTGAAATTTTTGTGGTCATGGTTAGTGGCATGTGCCTACTTTGGTTTATCACTGTACATGGTTGCCACGCCGTGTCACTACGTACAGAAGGTCTTTGTGCTTTCAAGTTGATAGCCAGTGTTTCCAAACCATTGTTACCCCCTCTGACTATCTGCGAGTCTTGTTGTGAGTTATCAACGTTGACCACATGAAGTGAAATTCTGTGGTCATGGTCAGTGACATACGCATACTTTGGTTGGTCACTGTGCATGGTAGCCACACTGTGCCACTACGTATTGAAGGTGTTTGTACTTGCTAATTGATAAATAGTATTCACAAATAATTGTTTCCCCCTCTGACCATTTCTGACCCTTGTTATGAGTTGTCAAAGTTGACCACACACAGAGAAATTCTTTGGTCATGGTCAGTGACACATGCCTACTTTCGTTGGTCATTGTACATGGTAGCCACACCGTGCCACTACTTGTTCAAGGTCCTTGTGCTTTCTAGTTCATACCTGGTGTTCCCAAACCATTGTATCCCCCTCTTACCATTTGTGACCCGTGTTATGAGTTGTCAACGTTGACCACGCACAGCGGATTTTTTTGGTCAAAGGCAGTTTTACTGCCTACTTTGGTCGGTCATTGTGCATGGTAGCCACACCATGCTACTACTTATTCAAGGTTTTTGTACTTGCTAGTTGAAAACTAATTTTCTGAAACCATTGTTTCCCCCTCTGACCATTTGTGACTCGTGTTATGTGTTGTGGACGTTGACCACCCATACTGAATTTCTTTGGTTATGGTCAGTGACATATGCCTAGTTTGGTTGTTCGGTGTGTATAGTAGTCACCGTATGCCACTACGTATTGAAGGTCTTTGTCCTTTCTAGTCAATACATAAGGTATTCAAACCATCGTCTCTCCCCCTGACCATTTGTGACTCGTGTTATGAGTTGTCAATGTTGACCACACATACTGGACTTCTTTGGTCATAGTCAGTGACGTATGCATCCCTTGGCTGGTCACTATGCACGCTAGCCATATCGTGCCACTACTTGTGGAAGGTCTTTGTACTTGCTAGTTGATAACTAGTGCTCCCAACCCATTGTTTTCCCCTCTGACCATTTGTGACTCGTGTTATGAGTTTTCAACATTGACCACACAGTGTGAAATGCTTTTGGTCATGGTTAGAGGCATATGCCTACTTTGGTCTGTCACTGTACATGGTTGCCACACCGTGTCATTGCATACTGAAGGTCTTTGTGCTTTCTAGTTGATGGCCAGTGTTCCCAAACCATTGTTCCCCCCTCTGACTATCTATGACTCTTGTTGTGGGTTGTCAAGGGTGACCACATGAAGTGAGTTTCTTTGGTCATGGGTAGTGACATATGCATACTTTGGTTGGTCACTGTGCATAGAAGCCACACTGTGCAACTACATATTGAATGTCTTTGTACTTGCAAATCGATAACTAGTATTCACAAACCATTGTTTCCCCCCTTTGAACATTTGTGACTTGTGTTATGAGTTGTAAAAGTTGACCACACACAGTGACATTCCGTTCATGGTCAGTGACACATGCCTACTCTGGTTGGTCATTGTACATGGTAGCAGCACCGTGCCACTACGTATTGAAGGTCCTTGTGCTTCCTAGTTCATACCTGGTGTTCCCAAACCATTGTTTCCCCTTCTCACCATTTGTGACTTGTGTTTTGAGTTGCCAACGTTGACCACACACAGCGGATGTCTTTGGTCAAAGGCAGTACATATGCCTACTTTGGTCGGTTGTTGTTCGTGGTAGCCACACCGTGCCACTACTAATTGAAGGTCGTTGTACATGCTAGTTGAAAACTAATATTCTGAAACCATTGTTTCCCCCTCTGACCATTTGTGACTTCTGTTATGGGTTGTGAATGTTGTACACCCATACTGAAACTCTTTGGTCATGGTAAGTGACATATACCTAGTTTGGTTGTTCGGTGAGCATAGTAGCCACAACGTGCCACTACGTATTGAAGATCTTTGTCCGTTCTAGTCGATACATAGGGTTCCCAAACCATTGTCTCTCCCTCTCACCATGTGTGACTTGTGTTATGAGTTGTCAATATTGACCACACATAGTGAACTACTTTGGTTATAGTCAGTGGCGTATGCATCCTTTGGTTGGTCACTGTGCACGCTAGCAACACCGTGCCTCTACTAATTGAAGGTGTGTGTACTTGCTAGTTCATAACTAATGTTCCCAACCCATTGTTTCCCCCTCTGACCATTTTTTAATCGTGTTATGAATCTTCAACATTGACCATACACAGTGAAATCATTTTGGTCATGGTTTGTGCCATATGCCTACTTTGGTTCATCACTGTACATGGTTGCCAGGCCATGTCACTACATGCTGAAGGTCATTGTGCTTTCTAGTTGATAGCCAGTGTTCCCAAACCATTGTTAACCCCTCTGACTATCTGATACCCTTATCGTGAGTTGTCAATGTTGACCAAATGAAGTGAAATTCTTTGCTCATGGTCAATGACATATGCATACTTTGGTTGGTCACTGTGCATGGTAGCCACATTGTGCCTCTACATATTAAAGGTCTTTGTACTTGCTAATCAATAACTAGTATTCACAAACCATTGCTTCCCCCTCTGACCATTTGTGACTCGTGTTATGAGTTGTCAAAGCTGACCACACATAGTGACATTCTTTGGTCATGGTCAGCGACACATGCCTGCTTTGGTTGGTCATTGTACATGGTAGCCACACCGTGCCACTACTCATTGAAGGTCCCTATGCTTGCTAGTTGATACCTGTTGTTCCCAAACCATTGTTTCCCCCTCTGACCATTTGTGACTCGTGTTATGAGTTGTCAAAGCTGACCACACATAGTGACATTCTTTGGTCATGGTCAGCGACACATGCCTGCTTTGGTTGGTCATTGTACATGGTAGCCACACCGTGCCACTACTCATTGAAGGTCCCTATGCTTGCTAGTTGATACCTGTTGTTCCCAAACCATTGTTTCCCCCTCTGACCATTTGTGACTGGTATTATGAGTTGTCAACGTTGACCACACACAGCGGATTTCTTTGGTCAAAGGCAGTGCATATGCCTACTTTGGTCGGTCATTGTGCATGGTAGCCAGACCGTGCTACTACTTATTGAAGGTCGTTGTACTTGCTATATGAAAACTAATATTCCGAAACCATTGTTTCCCCCTCTGACTATTTGTGACTTGTGTTATGGGTTGTGAACGTTGACCACCCATACTGAAATTCTTTGGTCATGGTCAGTGACATATGCCTAGTTTGGTTGTTTGGTGTGCATAGTAGCCACACCGTGCCACTACGTATTGAAGATCTTTGTCCGTTCTTGTCAATGCATAGCGTTCCCAAACCATTGTCTCTCCCTCTTGTTAGGAAATTGTGCCCCTTACCATGGCTGCCGTGGATGGTTTTCCTGGTTCGACCACTGGGGAGTGGTCGAACATCTGATTTGATTGCAGATTTGGATTCCTTGGAATTTCCAATGGAAGATCGAGCTTTGAATTGCTCAATTTGAGTGAGTATTCAGAGAGATAGCCCCGCCCAAAGGTCGGGTGGTCAGCGTGTGGAATCTGGGTCTCCGTCATGGATGACGGGATAATTCCACCGCGGTGGTCCGAGTTCAGGTCCAACGGGCTCCAAAGGCACCATGGCCATGAAGGAAGGGATGTAGATGGTCTCCTAGACCAGGGCGAACTTCCCCCCATGTTGGAGTGCCAGGAAGGGCGCTTCGACAAGCCACCGTCGAAGCGCCTTCCATCACTCCCGTTCGTGGGCATGGTGGACGGCTCCACCATGGGTTACTTCGACGGCCATAGCAGGGGCTATACTACTCCGTTTTGGGCGTGCTTGGATGCGTTGGAAAGCTCTGATCATAGGCTATAAGAATCTGATGTAATCTCACTGAAAACAACAACAATTCCCACTTCGATTGAGTGCAACTGCTTGCGGCTCAATTCTGCCCATTCTTGACTGTGATCCTTGGACTCCACACTCTTCCACCTTGGTTCGTATTGGCAACTGAAGTAGCGACAACGTGCTCCACAGAAGGCCCAGGCATCCTCGTGGGTGCTCCCACTCCTCCTAGTGCACAGCCAGGACAGAATTCCTGACAAAGGGTTATGGGCCCACGTTCCCTAGGAGGACCCGCGTCTTCTAAGTGCACGCTACTACTACAAGTAATGGCAACCACGACCGAGCAAGAGAGCAGTTGTGACATCCCCCTCAAGTTTGATGGGAGGGACTTTCCCTTGTGGAAGTGGCAGGTTGAGATCTTCCTGCGCTATAGGGGACTGCTTATGCTGGTCAACGGTGAAGAGAAGTCTCCTGCGGCGTGTGCGACGGCCAAGGAGGTGGAGGCGTTCGAGAAGCGTAATAAAGAGGCGTTTGCTCTGATTGCATCGGCGTTGTGTCCGGCACAGCACGCACAAATCCAAGGATGTACATGAGCATCGAAGGCTTGGGAGAAGCTCTGCATTGCACACGGCCCGCCTTCTCTTCAGCAACGTGACTCGGCGAGCGAAGAGGCAACGCAAGTGGCCAGCGACCGGTGGACTGAATCCACTGGGGCGGAGCAAGGGATGGCGTCCGCAGCACCAGCCCTGGTCATCCGCTCTCATGAAGGAGAGGGAGATCGCAGGGAGGAAGGGACGCGTCCACGCCGTGCCAAGAAGGGTGAGTGCCATCGCTGTGGCCAGGAGGGCCACTGGAGACGGGCCTACACATCGGGAGCTGCGGATCTGGCCACAAAGGTGGCGGAAGGGCAGCAGACCAACGTCGCAGTCGCTGACTCCGTACGCTCCATGAAGGGGGCTGAGATGGCGGAACCCGAGGCAGGCGAGTGGCAGGCGTGTTTGGAGCAAGGAGGCTCCAACAGGTCCCAAAAGGGGGCCTGCTACAACTGTGGCCAGAGGGGCCACTGGAAAGCGACGTGCACAGCGGAAGCCGTGGACCCCGACAAGCGCGTCAGGAAAGGGCGGCAAGCCGAAGCAGTCGTTGATACGCCGTGCAACAATGATCAGCTCCACGCTGCGAGGGCTGATGTGGTCGGGGACCACAAGGCATGCCGTGGGTGTGCAACCTCCACAACCTCCAAGAGGGAGCTCAAGGTGGAGCATCAAAATGGAGATGCGGCCGCTCATCACAACGGAGGTGATGTGCTCCGAGGAGGCAAAACAAGGGTAGAGGTGTCGGCCAAGAAGAGAAGCACCAAGGAGAGGAAGCTCCAAGTGCCTGACTTGGTGACAGGGGTGCTGTCCGTGAGTCGCCTCATCAAGGAGGGACTCGAAGTGACCTTCACAAGGAAGGGCTGCCTCATAAAAGAGGAGGGCAACGGACGTGTCCTGGCACGTGGTGCGCATAAAGGAGGTGTGTACCTGGTACGTGCTGACGTCCTCACAAGGAGCAGCCGTGACTCTAGCATGGGCAGCCGTCGGAGTAAGGAAGCAGTTGCAACTGCGTCCGAGAAGGGGAGACCTGAGGGCGCAGTGGACAGTGTAAAGGAGACCGTCCGGGCTGGATCGGAGGACCTGGACCACAAGGCACGCCATGCAACAAGATGCCGTGTGATGGGTGCAAAGCCTCATGGGGAGGTGAAGGAGGGTGTCCAGGTGCCAGACCAGCCAAGGGAGAGCATTGATTGCAAACGGCCAGGCTCTCCTAACATGCATAAAGTGCCAAATGCTGTGGGCATGATGAACCGGCGTCACAAGGCAGGCCATGAGGGTGCTGCCGAGTTCCGAAGGGGAGTGATGGTGGCGGCTCGAAGGACCATGCAGCAGGAGGGCGGCATGAAGGTGCGTCCTCAAGTGGAGTCTGAGGGGCTCCGCGCCTCGGCTAAAGGGGAGCTACTGCACCGACAAGATGGCCGAAACCCGAGAGCTCAAGTGCCACGACCGGGTGCCGACGCGTCGCGTGTACAAGGCTCCACCTCACGGCTTGAGGAGGAGGAGAGTGGCGGCATGACCCCGCGCTCACAACCGGAGGATAAAAGGCTCTGGGATGCAGAGGTGGTGAACCGTGACCACGAGGCGGCTGATAAAGGAGTCGCCAAGTCTCAAGAGGAGGCACCGGTGGCGGCACGGAGGACCACGCAGCAGAGGGAGGACGCCATAAGGGCTGGTCCTCAAGTTGAGCCTGAGGGGCTCATTGCAACAACAGACCGGGACCAAGAGCACCACACGGCAGGAGGCCGGGCAGTAGGTGCACCGCATCAAAAGTGGGTGAACGAGGTCCGGAGAGCTGTGCAACAGGGGGAGAGCAAAGACACGTGGCTGAGCTCTCCGAAGGAGCAAAACGCGCTCCGAGCGGCAACGACGGTGGACCGCGGCTACAAGGCAGGCCAGGAGCGTGCTGCCGAGTCCCATAAGGGGGCAATGGTGGCTGAGCGGAGGACCATGTCGCAGGGTGTGGTCAAGGTGTCGTCAGTTCCAAGTCCTCAAGGAGGAGGGAGAGCACTCAAGGGGCATGCAATAGAGGGTGCGGCAGGTGTGTCGGCATCTCTGAATTCTGCAAAACAGGCGGATGATGCATGCAACATGCGCAATGTGGGAGAGGGGAGTGAGACCTCCGCTTCTCCACATTCTCCAAAAGAGGAAGCGGAGGTACATGAGGACTGCGACACGGGAACTCAGACCAAGGGACCAGCACCAGAAGACCTCTCCATGAGGGGGAGGCATGCGCGTCGAGGACGTGCGGTGAGGCGGTGGCAGCAGCGCAGGCGACGGCCAGAGGAGCAGTCGCAGCTGCAGCATAGTGGATCCCGCGAGACTGGTTGCAACAAAGTGCAAGCCAGTGCAAGCGGTGCAAGCGGCAGCAGCTTGGGCAATGCGGCACGCACAGAAGCGGTGCCAGCAAGGACCAAGAGCAGCAGCATGGAGGCACTGCAAGAAGGCGGGGGAGATGTGCAGCACGCTGGGCCAAAGCTCACAAGGTGCTGAAGGTGTTGATAAATCAAAGGCACCACAAGCACAAACGGAGGCGATGGAGGACGTAATGGAAGGTCCGAGGTCTCCGCACATGGGGGAGGATGCCGCAAGAGGTGCGGGTCTCCCACGTGAAGGGGAGTAGACTTGTAAGAAGGCAAGGGCTCCCAGGTCGTCTCGGGGAGGCGACCAACTGTCGCGGCAAGCAGCAACACCAACACAATGGAGGACACAAGGCAGGCCACGTGGGCTCTGCCAAGTCCCGCACGGGGGCGCAAGTGTCGACAGCGGGGAGCTAGGCGTCCGTCGCTACGTGTTGTAACTGGTGCAGGGCAGCTGAGGAGAGTTTCTAACAGCAGCAGATTGGCCGGACAGTGGAGCATGGCAAATGTTCAAGGACAGGGCATCATGGCTGCGGTGCAAGGGGAGATTGTTAGGAAATTGTGCCCCTTGCCATGGCTGCCGTGGATGGTTTTCCTGGTTCGACCACTGGGGAGTGGTCGAACATCTGATCTGATTGCAGATTTGGATTCCTTGGAATTTCCAATGCAAGATCGAGCTTTGAATTGCTCGATTTGAGTGAGTATTCAAAGAGATAGCCCCGCCCGAAGGTCGGGTGGTCAGCGTGTGGAATCTGGGTCTCCGTCATGGATGACGGGATAATTCCACCGCGGTGGTCCAAGTTCAGGTCCAACGGGCTCCAAAGGCACCATGGCCATGAAGGAAGGGATGTAGATGGTCTCCTAGACCAGGGCGAACTTCCCCCCACGTTGGAGTGCCAGGATGGGCGCTTCGACAAGCCACCGTCGAAGCGCCTTCCGTCACTCCCGTTCGTGGGCATGGTGGGCGGCTCCACCATGGGTTACTTCGACGGCCATAGCAGGGGCTATACTACTCCGTTTTGGGCGTGCATGGATGCGTTGGAAAGCTCTGATCATAGGCTATAATAATCTGATATAATCTCACTGAAAACAACAACAATTCCCACTTCGATTGAGTGCAACTGCTTGCGGCTCAATTATGCCCATTCTTGACTGTGATCCTTGGACTCCGCACTCTTCCACCTTGGTTCGCATTGGCAACTGAAGTAGCGACAACGTGCTCCACAGAAGGCCCAGGCATCCTCGTGGGTGCTCCCACTCTTCCTAGTGCACAGCCAGGACAGAATTCCTGACACCTCTGACCATGTGTGACTCATGTTATGAGTTGTCAATGTTTTCCACACAAAGTGGACTTCTTTGGTCATAGTCAGTGATGTATGTATCCTTTGGTTGGTTACTATGCACGCTAGCCACACCGTGCCACTACTTGTTGAAGGTCTTTGTACTTGCTAGTTGATAACTAGTAATCCCAAACCATTGTTTGCCCCTCTGACCATTTGTGACTCGTGTTATGAGTTTTCAACGTTGACCACACACTGTGAAATTCTTTTGGTCATGGTTAGTGGCATATGCCTACTTTGGTTTGTCACTATACATGGTGTCCACGCCGTTTCACTACGTACTCGAGGTCTTTGTGCTTTCTAGTTGATAGCCAGTGTTCCCAAAGTATTGTTACCCCCTCAGACTATCTGGGACTCTTGTTGTGAGTTGTCAATGTTGACCACATGAAGTGAAATTCATTGGTCATGGTCAATGACATATGCATAGTTTGGTTGGTCACTGTGCATGGTAGCCACACTGTGCCACTACATATTGAAGATCTTTGTACATGCTAATCAATAACTAGTATTCACAAACCATTGTTTCCCCCTCTGACCATTTGTGACTCGTGTTATGCATTTTCAACGTTGACCACACATAGTGAAATTCGTTTGGTCATGGTTAGTTGCATATGCCTACTTTGGTTTGTCATAGTACATGGTTGCCACGCCGTGTCACTACGTACTGAAGGTCATTCTTCTTTCTAGTTGATAGGCAGTGTTCCCAAACCATTGTTACCCCCTCTGACTATCTGTGACCCTTGTCGTGAGTTGTCAATGTGGACCACATGAAGTGAAATTCTTTGGTCATGGTCAGTGACATATGCATACTTTGGTTGGTCACTGTGCATGGTAGCCACACTGTGCCACTATATATTGAAGGTCTTTGTACTTGCTAATCGATAACTAGTATTCACAAACCATTGCTTCCCCCTCTGACCATTTGTGACTCGTGCTATGAGTTGTCAAAGTTGACCACACATAGTGACATTCTTTGGTCATGGTCAGTGACACATGTGTACATTGGTTGGTCATTGTACATGGTAGCCACACCGTGCCACTACTTATTGAAGGTCCCTCTGCTTGCTAGTTGATGCCTGGTGTTCCCAAACCATTGTTTCCCCCTCTGACCATTTGTGACTGGTATAATGAGTTGTCAACGTTGACCACACATAGCGGATTTGCTTGGTCAAAGGAAGTACATATGCCTACTTTGGCCTGTCATTGTGCATGGTAGCCACACCGTGCTACTGCTTATTGAAGGTCGCTGTACTTGCTAGTTGAAAACTAATAATCCAAAACCATTGTTTCCCCCTCTGACCATTTGTGACTTGTGTTATGGGTTGTGAACGTTGACCACCCATACTGAAATTATTTGGTCATGGTAAGTGACATATGCCTAGTTTTGTTGTTTGGTGTGCAAAGTAGCCACACCGTGCCTCTACGTATTGAAGATCTTTTTCCGTTCTAGCTGATACATAGGGTTTCCAAACCATTGTCTCTCCTTCTCACCATGTGTGACTCATGTATGAGTTGTTAATGTTGACCACACATAGTGGACATCTTTGGTCATAGTCAGTGACGTATGTATCCTTTGGTGGGTTACTGTGCACGCTAGCCACACCGTGCCACTACTTGTTGAAGGTCTTTGTACTTGCTAGTTGATAACTAGTGTTCCCAACCCATTGTTTGCCCCTCTGACCGTTTGTGACTCGTGTTATGAGTTTTCAACGTTGACCACACACTGTGAAATTCTTTTGGTCATGGTTAGTGGCATATGCCTACTTTGGTCTGTCACTGTACATGGTTGCCACACCGTGTCACTACGTACTGGAGGTGTTTGTGCTTTCTAGTTGATACCTTGTGTTCCCAAACCATTGTTACCCCCTCAGACTATCTGGGACTCTTGTTGTGAGTTGTCAGCGTTGACCACATGAAGTGAAATTCTTTGGTAATGGTCAGTGACATATGCATATTTTGGTTGGTCACCGTGCATGGTAGTTACACTGTGCCACTACGTATTGAAGATCTTTGTACATGCTAATCGATAACTAGTATTCACAAACCATTGTTACCCCCTCAGACCATTTGTGACTCGTGTTATGAGTTGTCAAAGTTGACCACACATAGTGACATTCTTTGGTCATGGTCAATGACACATGCCTACTATTGTCGATCATTGCGATGGTAGCCACACCGTGCTACTACTTATTGAAGGTCATTGTACTTGCTAGTTGAAAACTAATATTCCGAAACCATTGTTTCCCCCTCTGACCATTTGTGACTCGTGTTATGTGTTGTGGACATTGACCACCCATACTGAAATTCTGTGGTCATGGTCAGTGACATATGCCTAGTTTGGTTGTTCGGTGTGCATAGTAGGCACACCGTGCCACTATGTATTGAAGCTATTTGTCCTTTCTAGTCGATACATAGGGTTCCCAAACAATTGTCTCTCCCTCTGACCATTTGTGACTCGTGTTAAGAGTTGTCAATGTTGACCACACATAGTGGAATTCTTTGGTCATAATCAGTGACGTATGCATCCCTTGGCTGGTCACTATGCACGCTAGCCACACCATGCCACTACTTGTTGAAGGTCTTTGTACTTGCTAGTTGATAACTAGTGTTGCCAACCCATAGTTTCCCCCTCGGACCATTTGTGACTCATGTTATGAGTTTTGAACGTTGACCACACACTGAGAAATTTGTCTGGTCATGGTTAGTGGCATATGCCTAATTTGGTTTGTCACTGTACATGGTTGCCACACTGTGTCACTGCGTACTGAAGGTCTTTGTGATTTCTAGTTGATAGCCAGTGTTCCCAAACATTGTTCCTCCCTCAGACTATCTGTGTCTCTTGTTGTGAGTTGTCAGCGTTGACCACATGAAGTGAAATTCTTTGGTCATGGCCAGTGACACACGCCTACTTTGGTTGGTCATTGTACATGATAGCCACACCATGCCACTACTTATTGAAGGTCCTTGTGCTTGCTAGTTGATACCAGGTGTTCCCAAACCATTGTTTCCCTCTCTGACTATTTGTGACTCATATTATGAGTTGTCAACGTTGACCACACAAAGCGGATTTCTTTGGTCAAGGGCAGTACATATGCCAACCTTGGTCGGTCATTGTGCATGGTAGCCACACCGTGCTACTACTCATTGATGGTCGTTGTACTTGCTAGTTGAAGACTAATATTCCGAAACCATTGTTTCCCCTTCTGACCATATGTGACTCGTGTTATGGGTTGTGAACGTTGACGACCCATTTTGAAATTATTTGGTCAAGGTCAGTGACATATGCCTAGTTTGGTTGTTTGGTGTACATAGTAGCCACACCGTGCCACTACTTATTGAAGTTCTTTGTCCTTTCTAGTCAATAGATAGGGCTCCCAACCCATTGTCTCTCCCTCTGATTATTTGTGACTCGTGTTATGAGTTGTCAATGTCATCTGTGTTAGCCCTACTCCAGTTGTCTTGGACTTGCTTCAGTTGTATTTGGCGTGCTCAAGTTCTCTTGGGCTTGCTTGAGTTGTCTTGGGCTTTCTCCAGTGTTGTTGGCCTTGCTATAGTTGTCTTGGGCTTGCTTTATTTCTTTGGCCATGCTCCAGTTGCCTCGGTCTTGCTCCAGTTTTGTTGGCCTCGCTCCAGTTGTCTTTGGCTTGATCTACTTGTCTTCGCCTTGCACCAATTTTGTTGGTCTTGCTCTATTTGACTTGGGCTTGCTCCTGTTGTCTTGGCGTAGCTCCTGTTGTCTTAGGCTTGCTTCAGTTGTCTTCGTCTTGCACCTGTTTTCTTGGCCTTGCTCGAGTTTTCTGGGTATCTCTCAGGTTGTCTTGGCTTTGCCCCAGTTGTCTTGGGCTTGCTCCCGTTGTCTTGGCCTTGCATCAGTTGTCTTGGACATGCTCCAGTTGTCTTTGGCTGGCTCCAGTTTACTTGACCATTCTCCAGCTGTCTTGGCCTTGCTCCAGGTGTCTTGACCTTGCTCTAGTTGTCTTGGGCTTTTCCCTGTTTTCTTGGCCTAAGGCTAGTTTTCATGGGTGTGCTCCAGTAATCATGGACTTGCTTCAGTCGTCTCAAGCTTGCTCCAGTTTTCCTGGCCTTCTTCCAGTTGTATTGGTCTTGCTGCAGTTGTCTTGGGCTTGCTTTCTATGTCTTGGGCTTGCACTAATTATCTTGGCCGTGCTTCAGTTGTCTTGGGCTTGATCCTCTTGTCTTATGCTTGCTCCAGTTGTCTTGGCCTTGCTCCAGTTATCTTGGCCTTGCTTCAATTGTCTTCGCCTTTCTCCAGTTGTCTTCAGCTTGTTCCATTTGTCTTAGGCTTGCTTCAGTTGTCTAAAACTTTCTCCAGGTGTCTTTTGCTTGCGCCATTTTTCTTCGGCTTGTTCTTGTTATCTTGGCCTTGCAAGGTTTTCTAGTGCTTGCTCCATTTCTCTTGGAATAGCTTCAGCTCTCTTGGCCTTGCTCCAGTTGCCTTGGCCTTGCTCTAGCTTACTTGGCAATCCTCCAGTTTCTGAGGCTAGCTCCAGTTGTCTTGGCCTTGCTCCAGTTTTCGTGGGCTTGCTCCAGTTGTCTTGGCCTTAATCCAGTTGTCTTGGCTTTGCTCCAGTTGTCTTTGGCTTCCTCCAGTTGTCTTGAATTGGTCCAGTTCTCTTGGACTTGCTCCTGTTGACTTTGACTTGCTCCAGTTTTCCTGAGCTTGCTCCAATTCTCTTGGGCTTGCTCCGGTTGTCTTGGGCTTGCTTCAGTTATCTTGGACTTGCTCAAGATGTCTTGGCCTTGCTCCAGTTCTCTTGGCATTACTCCAGTAGTCTTAGTCCTGCTCCATTTTTCTTGGGCTTGCTCCATTTGTCTTGGCGTAGCTTGAGTTGTCTGGAGATTTCTCAGGTTGTTTTCTCCTTGCTCCAGTTGTCTTGGGCTTGCTCTAGTTTTCCTGGCCTTGCTTCAGTTGTCTTGTACATGCTCCAGTTGTCTTGTGCTTGCTCTATTTGACTTGGGCTCGCTCCAGTTGTCTTGGGCTGGCTCCAGTTGTCTTGGCCTTGCTCCAGTTTGCTTGGCCTTGCTCCAGTTTTCTTACCCCTGCTCCAGTTCTCGTGGAATTGCTTCATTTGATTTTGGCTTGCTCCAGTTGTCTTAGGCTTGCTTCAGTTGTCTTGGAATTTCTTCAGTTGTCTTGGCCTTGCTCTAGTTGTCTTGGGCTTGCTCTAGTTGTATTAGCCTTGCTCCAGTTGCCTAAGCCGTGCTTTGTCTTAGCCCTGCTTAAGTTGTCTTTGAATTACTCCAGTTTCCTTGGGCTTGCTCCAGTTTTTTTGTGCTTGCTCCAGTTTTCTTGGGCTTGCTCCATTTGTCTTGGGCTTGATTCAGCTATCTTGGACTTGCTCCGGTTATCTTTGGCTTGCTCCAGTTGTCTTGGCCTTGCTCCAGTTATCTTTGGCCTGCTCCAGTTGTCTTGGCCTTGCTCCAGTTGTCTTGAGCATGCTCCAGTTGTCTTGGGCTTGCCCCAGTTTTCTTGGCCTTGCTACAGGTGTCTTGGCCTTGCTTCAGTTCTCTTCGTCTTGGTCCAGTTGTCTTAAGCTTGTTCTGGTTGTCTTGGGCTTGCTCCAGTTGTCGTGGTCTTGCTCCAGTTTTCCTGGGCTTGCTCCAGTTGTCTTGGGCTTGCTCAACTTGTCTTGAGCTTGCTCCAGTTGTCTTGGGCTTGCTCCAGTCCTATTGGCCTTGCTCCAGTTGTGTTAGGCTTGCTCCATTTGTCTTGGGATAGCTCCAGATGACTTGGCCTTCCTCCAGTTGTCTTGGGCTTGCTCCGATTGTCTTTTCATACCTCCAATTGTCTTTGAATTGCTCCATTTGTCTTGGGCTTGCTCATGTTGTCTCGGGCAAGCTCCAATCGTCTTGTCCTTGATTCAGTTGTCTTGGGATTGCTTCAGTTATCTTGGACGTGCTCCAGATGTCTTGGGCTTGCTCCAGTTGTCTTGCCATTTTTCCAGTTTTCTTGGGCCTGCTCCAGTTGTCTTGGGCTTGCTCCAGTTGTCTTGGGCTTGCTTCATTTATCTTGGACTTTCTCCAGATGTCTTGGGCTTGCTCCAGTTCTCTTGGCATTGCTCCAGTTGTCTTGGGCCTGCTCCAGTTTTCTTTGGCTTGCTCCAGTTGTCTTGGCCTTGCTCGCATTGTCTGGGGATTTCTCAGGTCGTTGACAACTAAGGAGCAACTTCGGCGCAACTAGGGTACAACTAGGGTGCAACTAGGGCCAGTAGGGTGCAACTAGGGCACAACTAGGGTGCAACTAGGACGCAACCAGGGTACAAATAGGATGCAAGTAGGATCCAAATAGGGCGTAACTAGGGTGCAACTAGGACGTGATCAGGGAGATGAAAGTGTGCATTCGGTTGAGGGAACACTTGCATGTGCTGTTGATGAAACGCTTCGTGGTCTGTCGTGTACTCATGTCCAAGGATGTTCTCTAGTTGATGTCTTGTGAACTGAGTAGTGGCTGTCCTACAGCTTGCCTCGCTGCCTTGCTGCCTATGGTGAGCACCTTCCTAACCGCTCCAGAATTGCAGTTGTGAACCATGACCCAACATCTGTGCGCATGTCGGGTGGCTTCTGGATCCTTGACTCAGGAGCCACCAATCACATGACCTCCTGTCGTTCGTCGTTCGTGTCTCAAGGTCCAGTTGGCTCTATTCGCTTTGCTTGCAATGGTTGTGGCCAGAACCTTGCAGTCCAAGGTGTTGGGATTGTTCACTTTGTAGACCCTAGAGGGGAACTCTTCTTGCCAGACGTGTTTTACATGCTTGTCCTTAGCTTAGTCCTCTTTCTGTTACGACTCTCGATGACGAGGGCATGGACTTCTCCTCCAACAGCGGCGTTTCATCTGCGCTGCATCGCACCACTGGCCGCATTCTATTGTGTGGCACGTGCTGTGATTTTTTGTTTTGCATGCCCTCCTTTGCCCCTCATCTCGCATCCATTGCACTCATTCATGTTGTATGCTCCTTCTCCCCAGTACACGCAGACCTGCTGCACCGCCGTCTCTGCCACATTCAGACTGTTGTTGTTGACAATTAGCTATGGGACAAGACCACTCATAGTCTTGATGCCGACATGTTTCCTGCTCCTTGCTCTGCTGACTATCTTGATTGTGCTCAAGGCTACATGCATCGTTCTCTATTTTCCGCTTCTAAGTCTCGTGCTTCCTACCCCCTTGACCTCTTGCACATTGATGTCATGGGCTCCCTTGCCCATGATGCTCCGGGGGGGGTTGGTCGCTATATCCTCTGTCTCACAGACGACTTCTCTTGCATGTGTTGGGTCTTTGCCCTTCGTAAGAAGAGTGATGTCTGTCTCACCCTGGATTCCTGGCTGCCCCAGGCCCAACTGCCCTATGGTCTTCGCTTGAAAGTCTTTCATTATGGCCATGGCAGCAAGTTCATGGGACCCACCGCTCGCTTCCTCTTGTCTCGTGGCATGTGTAGGAAGGCGTCAGATGCTTATACACCCCAACAAAATGGTGTCTCTACACGCAGGAAATGTATCCTTGCTGACGGTGTCCGTACTCTTCTCAGTGATTCCTCTCTTTCCCATGTCTTCTCTTTCAAAACCAAGTCCTATATGACCTAGGTCTAGAACCGTATACCCCATGGTCCTCTTCCCCAGCACGTTGCCCCGTTTGAACCCTCTTACGCTCGCCGTGCTGACCTGTATCTTACCTGTGTCTGGGTTTGCGCTGCTGCCGTCTGGCTCCCTGAGGACTTCTAAGATAGCAAACTCAGCCCCCGCGTCCACCTCTGCACCAACCCTACACCTTCCTTTGTGTCTTGGCAATGTCAAAGGCTTGGCAATTCTAAGGACTCTGACTGATCCCGTGTCAATGAATCCCATGACACCCTGTTCTTTGAGTATGTCTTTTTGGGTGACCTCTCTAGTGTCCCCCCTCCCTCCTTTCTCTCTTAGGGAAGGATAAGTCTGTCCCAGCCTCCAATCTCAAAGCATCATCCTCCTTTCCTGTAACTTGACGTCCTCTGCTGTCCCATCTGTCCCTACCACAGACAGTGACTCCTCTGCCTCGGAGTCCTCGTTATCCCAGACGTCCTCTGTTCCCTCTAAGCCATCATCCTCATCCCGGACGTCTTCTGCCCCCTCTGAGGTGGCACCCTCCTTTCGGGCGCCTTCTGTGCCCTCTCAGTTGGAACTCTCTACTGATCACACACAGTCTCCTAGGAACTCTACTCCCATCTCATCCCTTGAGCACGTGAGGCAGATACCTCCGGTGTGTGCTTTCGATTGCCACAACGCTGAGGGAGCACAATTCTGGAAAAATGCAGGTTGTGGAAACTGAGAAAGGCTGGATACTGTAAACGGTGAGTTGTTTTGGTGAGATCACATCATATGAAGTTTGACGGCGTTGTTCTTCTTTGAATGGCTTGCGCTTTGCCTTGCCCATGATACAAGGCTCGCACTTGTGCTCTGGGGAATCTGCTGCTGATTTTGCTGCAACGGTGATGTTGAGGCCGCGAGCCATGTCGAGCTTTGACATCTCCTACACGACTGTGGGCAACGAGTGCCCCAACACCAATGCCAGAGGTGCAGGCCTGCTCCCCTGCCATTCGCAAGCTTGACGATGTGTACATGCGGGTCTACTGTGTCTCATGCCAAAGGGATGACCTTGGTCTCAACGATGTAGAGACCTCCCTCGTGCTTCGCTTCGAGCACGACCTCGCCTCCACAGTCCATCCGCTTGTCTGCACCTTTCTTATGGAAAAGCACTTCATACCCCTTGTCTGTCAAGCAGCTTACACTCAAAATGTCAGCCAGGCCGGGGACATGTTGCACATTTTGGATAACACGCTGCACATTTTTACCACCAACCACCACCTCCACGTCAACATCACCTTGGCCAGCCGCAGGTTCAACCTTATCGTTGGCAACCACCAAGGACGTCGCAGATTTGATGAACCCCAACTTCTCAACTTGGGTATGCTCTTCTGCACCAGAGTCAAGGCACCCTCCGTTGGAACCCGTCAGTTGTGGTTCTTTGTGCCATTGAGGAGCATTTCTTGCCTTTGGCACCTTTACCGCCCGCATGCGCCTCCTCTGGACACTCCTTGGCCCAATGGCCCTCCTTGCCACACTTATGGCACGCATCCTTCTTGGCGCCCTTCTTGCTGCCACCCTTACCGCCCCCTCGCTTACCGTTGTTTCTTCCACCCTATATTTTGGTTACCAAGGCTGTTGAGGATAACGAGTGCCCGCCACCGTTGTGATGGTGCACCTCGTTGCGGATGTACTCGGCGACTGCGCCATAGGTGAGTTCATCCTCCTCCGAACCCTCCCAATATGGTGATGAGAGGAATCCAACTGTCGGGTAGAGCCATGAGCAATGCCATCACCTACGTCTTCGTGTCAATCTTCCACCCCACATCATTGCATTGCGATGCAAGAGACTTGATCTACTGCATGGCAGAAATGATGTCCTCACCCTCCTTGATCCTCACCGTCAAGAGCCACTTCATTGCAAAGATCTTGTTGGCTAGGGATGTTGATTGGTGGATGGAACACAGCGTCTTCCACGTGCCTGCTGCCAAAGTGCAGCCATGTTGAACTTCTACTATGGACAGTCTCAAGGTGTAATGGCAAAGTCACCCGGAGCGACACACCCGTGCGTTGCGGAAGCTGTGAACGTCTTGGCAGGCAGGTCAGGGCAGTGGACCCATAATCCTTTTTCAGGAATTCTGTCCTGGGGTTCTCTAGTCCACCACAAGTGTGCACAACTACTCAGTACAAAGAGACTTCCAAGGGAGGTGTGTGCTTTGGATTGCCACAACACCGAGAGAGCTGAATTCTGGCAGACTGCACGTTGCGGAAACTGAGAAAGGCTGAAGACTGTTAATGGTTAGTTGTTTTGGTGAGATTACATTAGATTCTTGTAGCCTGTGGTCTGAGCTTTCCAACTCATCCAAGCACGTCCAAAACAGAGCAGTAGAGCCCCTGCTACGAGCGTTGAAGTAAACCATGGTGGAGCCGCCCACCATGCCCACAAACAGGAGTGACGGGATTGTGCTTCAATGGTGGCCTGTTGAAGCTCCCTTCTTGTCACTCCAACGTGGAGGGAGGCTCGCCCTGGTCCAGGAGACAATCCACATTCCTTCTTTTGTGGCCCACATGTCTTTGGAGCTCATTGAAGTCGAACTCGGACCACTCGTGGTGGATTTATCCCGTCACCGATGACTGACACCCAGGTTTCACCCACCTACTACCAGAATTTTGGACGGGGCTCACTTACTAAATGCTCAACCAAATCGGGCAACTGAAATCTTGAAACCGCATGGCAAACTCCAGGGAGTCCACATCTGCAAACAAATCAGACATCCAAACTACCTCCCAATAGTCAAACCAGGGAAACAGCAAACGGCATCCATTGCATGGAGCACTTTTTGAGAACAAGTAGAGTGCAACTAGGACGAAACTAGGGCACAACTAGGCAGCAACTAGGGCGCTAGTAGGGCGCAAGTAAGGTGCAAAAAGGCCACAACTAAGACGCAACTAGGGCATAAATAGGGCACAAGTAGGATGCAAGTATGGGGTAACTAGGGCGCAACTAGGGCGCAAGTAGGACGCAACTAGACCGCAAGTTGTGCAAAACTAGGACGTAACCGGGGCGCAAGTAGGGTGCAACGAGGCTGCGAGTATGGCGCAAGAAGAGCACAACTAGGGCACAACTAGGGTGCAAGTACGGCACAAGTAGGGCACAAGAACGGCGTTAGTAGGGCAAAAATAGGGCTTAACTAGAGTGCAAGAAGGGCGTAATCATGGTGTAACTAGGGTGCAAATAGGTTACAACTAGGTCGTAACTAGGGTGCACCTAGGGTGCAACTAGGGTACAACTAGGATGCAACTGAGGCGTAACAGGGGCACAACAGGGGCATAATAGGGACATAACGTGGGCATACTTTGGGTGCGACTAGGACATAACTGGGTGCAACTGGTGCAAGTAGGGCGTAGCTAGGGCGCAATTAAGACATAACTAGCACACAACTAAGGTGCAACTAGGGTGCAATAAGGGCACAACTAGGGCACAACTAGGGTGCAACTACAATGTAACTAGGGCTCACCTTGGACGCAACTAGGGCGCAACTAGGGCGCAAGTAGGGTGCAACTATGGTGCGACAAGGTTGCAACTAGGACGTAGCTAGTGCCAGACCGAGGCGCAACTAGTGTGCAACTAGGCCGTATCTAGGGCACAAGTAGGACACAACTAGGGCACAACTAGGGCACAACAAGGGCCTAACTAGGGTGCAAGTAGGGTGCAAGTAAGGCACAAGTAGGGTGCAAGTAGGGTACTACCAGGTTGCAACTAGGGGAAACTAGGGCACAAGTAGGGCATAAGTTGGGCACAAGTAGGGCGCAAGTAGGGCCAAACTAGGACGTAACTAGGGCGCAAGAAGGGCGCAACTAGGGCGCAACTAGGATGCAAGTAGGGCAAAAGTAAGGTGCAAGTATGTCACAAGTAGGACGCAAGCAGGGTGCAAGTAAGACACGACTAGGGCACAAGAAGGTCGGAACAAGGGTGCAAGTAGGGCGTGAGAGGGCGCACCTAGGGTACACCTAGGGCACAACTATGACACAAGTAGTGCGCAACTAGGGTACAACTAGGGCGCAACTAAGGCGCAAGGAGTCTGCAAGTACGGCCAAAGGAGGGCAGAACAAGGGCACAACTAGGGTACAACTAGGGTGCAACTAGGGCACAACTTGGGTGCAACTAGGGCGTAAGTAGGACGCAACTAGGGAGTAACCAGGGCGCAAGTAGGACGCACTTTCAGCACAATTAGGGTGTAACTAGGAGTTAACTAGCGCGCAACTAGGGCTCAACTAGTACAAAAGCAAGGAGGGCGCAAGTAGGGCGCAACTACGATACAACTAAGGTTGCAACTAGGACGAAAGAAAGACCCTAGTTGTATGAAACTTGGACGCAACTATGACGCAATGAAGGTGCAACTAGTCTACAAGTACTGTGCAAGTAGGGCGCAACAAGGGCACAATTAGGACACAACTAGGGTGCAACTAGGGCGCAACTAGGGTGCAACTGGGGCATAAGTAGGGTGCAAATAGGACACAACAAGGGCGCAAGTAGGACGCATGTTCGGCACAAGTAAGGCATAACTAGAACGTAACTAGTGCACAACTAGGGCTCAACTAGTGCAAAAGTAGGGTGCAATTAGGGCGCAACTAGGGTGCAACTAGGGTGCAACTAGGGCGCTAGTAAAATGCTCATAGTGCGCAATTAGGGCACAACTAGGGCGCAAGTAGGGTGCAACTAGGCCGCAACAACGGCACAAGTCGAGTGCAAGAAAGGCGCAAGTAGGGTGCATATAGGTTGCAACTAGGGCGCAACTAGGACACAAGTACCACGCAAGTAGGGTGCAAGCAGGGTGCAAGTAGGGCACAAGTAGGATGCAACTAGGGTGCAACTAGAGTACAACTAGGGTGCAACTAGGGCACAAGAAGGGCGAAAGTAGGATGCAAGTAGGGCGCAACTAGGGCGTCACTAGGGCACAACTAGGGAGCAAGTAGGGTACATGTCGGGCGCAAGTAGGGCACAAATAGGATGCAACTAGGGCACAACTAGGGTGCAAGTAGGGCACAGTTAGGGCACAACTAGGACACAAGTAGGGTGCAAGTAGGGCACAATTAGGGTGCAACTAGGGTGCAACTAGGCCGCAACTAGGATGCAACACCGTGCAAGTAGGGTGCAAGTAGGGCGCAGGTTGGGCGCATCTTGGGTGCAACTAGGATGCAACTAGAGCGTGAGTATGACACAAGTAGCATGTAGGTAGGGCGCAAGGAGGACACAAGTTGGGTGCAGCTAGGGTACATCTAGGGAGTGAGTAGGGTGCAACTAAGGCGTAATGAGGGTGTAAGTAGGGTACAAGTAGGGCGCAACTAGGGCACAACTAGAGAGCAAGTAGGGTGCATGTAGGATTCAAATAGGGCAAAAATAGGGTGCAAGTGGGGCACAACGAGGACGCAACTAGAGTGCAACAAGGGCGCAAGAAGGGCACAGATAGGATACAACAAGGGTGCAACTACGGCACAACTTGGGCACAAGAAGGTGGCAAGTAGGGCGCAAGTAGGGTACAAGTAGGGCACAACTAGGGCACAACTAGGACGCACGTAGTGTGCAAGTAGGCCGCAACTAGGGCGTGACTAGGGCGCAAGTGGGGTGCAAGTAGGACGCAAGTAGGGTGCAAGTACGGCGTAAATGGTGCACAAGTTGGGTCCAGCTAGGGCGCGAGTAGGACAAAAGGAGGGTACAACTAGGGTCAAACTAGGGTGCAACTAGGGCGCAAGTAGGACGCAACTAGGGGGCAAGTATGGCGTAACTAGGGTGTAACGAGGGCGAAACTAGAACGCAAGTAGGGTCCGAGAAGGGCACAAATAGGGCGCAAGTAGGGCACGATTAGGCTACAACTAGGGCACAACTAGGGTGCTTGTAGAGCATAAGTAGGGCGCAAGTAGGGCGCAAGTTTGACGGGGGTAGGGCGTAACTATGGTGCAACAAGGGCGCAAGAAACGCACATGTAGAGTGCAAGTGGGACGCAACATGGGTACAACAAGGGTGCAACTAGGACGCAAGTAGGGCGCAAGTGGGGCGTAAGTAGGATGCAAGTAGGACCCAAGTAGGGTGCAAGTAAGGTGCAACTAGGGGCCAACAAGGACGCAAGTAGGGCACAAGTAGGGTACAAAAAGGACGCACCTAGGGCACAACTAGGACACAACTACGGCACAACTAAGGCACAACTAGGGTGTAACTAAGGCACAACGAGGGCGTAACTAGGGTACAAGTAGGGCGCAAGTAGGTTGCAACTAGGGCCCAATTAGGGAGCAAGTAGGACGCAAGTAGGGCACAAGCAGGGCGCGAGGAGGGCACACCTAGGGCGCAACTGGGGCACAACTAGGGTCTGAGTAGGCACAACTAGGGTGCAACTAGTGGACAACTAGGGTGCAACTAAAACGCAAGAAGGGCACAAGTAGTGCGCAACTAGGGCGCAGCTAGGATGCACCTACAGCAGAATGAGGGAGCAACTAGGGTGCAACTAGGATGCAACTAGAGTGCAAGTAGAGTGCAACTAGGGCACAACTAGGACACAACTAGGGTGCAACTAGGGTGCAAGTACGACACAACTAGGATCCAAGGAGGGCGCAACTAGGGTGCAACTAGGGCGCAACTAGGACGCAACTAAGACACAACTAGGGTGCAAGTAGGGCACAAGTTGGGTGCAACTAGGGCGCAAGTAGGGTACAGGTAAGGCACAAGGTGGACGCGAATAGGGTACTAGTAAGGTGTAAATAGGGTGCAACTAGGGTGTAACTAGGGTGCAAGTAGGGCGCAATTAGGGTGCAAGTAGGGCACAAGCAGGACACAAGTAGGGTCCAACTAGGGTGCAACTATAGTGCAACTAGGGCGCAAGTAGGGTGCAAGTAGGGCGCAAGTAGGTTGCAAGTAGGTCGCAAGTAGGATGCAAGTAGGGCGTAACTAAGGTGTAAGTAGGGCGCATGTAGGGCGTAACTAGGGTGCAAGTAGTGCGCAAGTAGGGCACAACTAAGGCGCAACTAGGATGCAAGTAGGATCCAACTAGGGCCCAAGTAGGGCAGAAGTAGGGTACAACTAGGGTGCAACTAGGGCGCAACCAGGGCGCAACTAGAGCCCAAGTACGAAGCAAGTAGGGCGCAAGTAGGGTGCAAGTAGGGCACAAATAGGACGCACCTAGGGTGTAAGTAGGGCGCAACTAGAATGAAAGAAGGACCCAAGTAGGGTGCATGTATGGCGTAACTAGGGTGTAACCACGGCACAACTAGGGAGAAAGTATGGTTCAATCAGGGCTCAAGTAGGGTGCAAAAAGGCCACAACTAGGGCGTAACTAGGGTGCAAGTAGGGTGCAAGTAGGGTGCACGAAGAAAACAAACTTGGACGTAACTAGGGCGCAACTAGGACACAAGTAGGGTGTAAATAGGGCGAACCTTGGGTGCAACTAGGGCGTAACTAGGGCGCAACTAGGGCGCAACTTAGCGGCACCTAAGATGCAAGTAGAGCGTAATTACGGTTGAAGTAGTGTGCAAGTAGGGCACAATGGGGTGCAAGTAGGACACAACTAGGACGTAAGTAGGGCGTAATTAGGGCGCAACTTGGATACAGCTAAGACGCAACTAAGGCACAACTAGAGTGCAAGTAGGACGCAACTACGACGCAAGTAGAGAAAAACTGGGGTGCAACTAGGGTACAAGAAGGGCGCAAGCAGAACACAAGTAGGGCACAAGTAAGACATAGCTAGGGTGCAACTACGACATAACTAGGATGCAAGTAGGGCGTAAATAGGGTGTAAGTAGGGCGCAAGTAGGATGCAATCAGGGTGTAACTAGGGCGCAACAAAGGCCCAAGAAGCGCCCAAGTTGGGCGTAACTAGGACGCAACTAGGGCGCAACTAGGGTGCAACTAGGACGCAAATAGGGCGGAAATAAGACGCAAGAAGGGTGCCAATACGGCCTAAGTAGGGTGTAAGTAAGACAAAACTAGGGGGCAACTGGGGTGCTACTAGGGCGCAAGTAGGACATGCGTAGGGTGCAACTAGGACGCACCTAGGGCGCAACTAGGATGTACGTTGCACGTAAGGTACAACTAGGACGTAACTAGGACACAACAAGGGCATAACTAGGGCACAACAAGGGTGTAACTAGGGTGCAGGTAGGACACAAGTAGGGCGTAACTACGGACATAACTAGGTGAAAGTAGGGCGCAAGTAGTGCACAAGTAGGGTGCAAGTAGGGCGCAAGTAGGACGCAAGTAGGGCGCTACTAGGACACAACTAAGGCGCAACTATGGCAGAACCAGGACACAATTAGGGCGCAACTAGGGTGCAACTAGGACGCAAATATGATGCAAGTAGGGCGCAACTAGGACGCAACTAGGACGTAACTGGGGCGCAACTAGGACGCACAAGTAGGGCACAGCTAGGGCACAATTAAGGCGCAAGTAGGACGCAACTAGTTTGCAAGTAGGACGCAACTAGTGCACAACTAGGATGCAGCTACGGCGCAACTAGGACGCAACTAGGACGCAAGTAGGGCCAAAGTAGGGTACAACTAGGGTGCAACTAGGACGCAACTAGGGTGTAACTACACAACTAGGGCGCAAGTAGGGTACACGTATAGCGCAAGTAGGATGCAACTAGGGTGCAAGCAAGGCGGAAGTAGGTTGCAAGTACGGCGCAAGTTGGGAACAACTATGGCATACCTAGATCGCAACTAAGGTGCAAGAAGGGCGCAACTAGGGCTCAGCTAGGGTGTAACTAGGACGTAGTAAGGGTGCAACTAGGGTATAACTCGGGCGTAACTAGGGCATAACTAGGATGCAACAAGGGTGCAAATAAGGCAAAAGAGTGTGCAAGTAGGGCGCAAATAGTGCGCAACTAGGGGACAAGTAGGATGCAACTAGGACGCAACTAGGGCGCAACGAGGACGTAACTAGGGTAAAACTAGGGCGCAACTATGATGTAACTAGGGCACAACTAGGGTGTAGCTAGGGCGCAAGAAGGGCGCAAGTAGGGCACAAGTAGGGTGCAACTAGAGTGCAACTAGGGTGCAACTAGGATGCAAGTCGGGTGAAAATAGGGCGCAACTATGGCAAACCTTGTGTGCAACTAGGGCAAATCTAGGACGCGACTATGAGGCAAGTAAGACACAACTAGAAAATTACTAGGGTGCAACTAGGGCACAACAAGGACGCAACTAGGATGCAACAACAGCACAAATAGGGTACAAGTAGGGTGCAAGTAGAACGCAACTTTGGTACAACAAGGGCGCAACTAGAGCGTAAGTATGATGCAAGTAGGGTGCAAGTAGGGTCCAGAGAGGGCACAAGTAGGGCACAACTAGGGTCCAAGTAAGGTGCAAATAGGGTGCAAGAAAGGAAAAGTAGGGTGAAAGAAGGGCGTAACAAGGGCACAACAAGGACGCAACTAGGAGGCAAGTGGTGCGCATGTAGGGTGGAAGTAGGACGCAAGTAGGGTGCAACTGGGGCGCAATGAGGGCACAACTAGAGTGTAAGTAGGTCGCAAGAAGGGCGCATGTAGGGCACAACTAGGGCGTAACTAGGGCATAACTAGGGCACAAGTAGGGCACAATTAGGGCGCAAGTAGGGTGCAACTAGGACACAACTAGGGTGAAACTAGGGCTCATGTTGTGGGCAAGTATGGTACAACTATGGCGCGACTAGGACGCAAGTAGGGTGCAAGTACGCTGCAAGTAGGGCATAAGTAGGGCAAAAGTAGGGCCAAAGTAGGGCATAAGTAGGGCATGAGTAGGACAAATGTAGGGTGTAACTAGGGGGTAACTAGGGCAAAATGAGGGCGCCACTACGCTGCCAGTAGGGCGTAGCTCGGGTGTAAGTATGGTGCAACTAGGGTGCCACGAGGGCACAATTAGGGGGCATGTAGGACGCAAGTAGGACACAAGTAGGGCACAAGTAGGGCACAACTAGGGTGCAACTAGGGCACAACTAAGGTGTTAGTAGGGCATAATGGGGCACAAGTGGGGCGTACGTTGGACGCAAGTAGGGCGTAACTAGGGTGCAACAAGGGCGCAAGAAGAGCGCAAGTAGGGCGTAACTAGGACGCAACTAGGGCACAACTAGGGTGCAACTAGGAAACAAGGAGGGCAGAAGTAGGAAGCAAGCAGGGCGCAAGTGGGGTCCATGTAGAGTGCAAAAAGGGTGCAACTAGGGGGCAACTTGGACGCCAGTAAGGCACAATTAAGGCACAAATAGGGCGCACGTAGGACACAACTACAACGCAACTACAACACAAGTAGGGCACAACTAAGGAAGAATGAGGGCGTAAGTAGGGCGCAATTAGGGCGCAAGTAAGGCGCAACTAGGGCGCAAGTAGGGCGCAACAAGGTCACAAGTAGGGCGCATGGAGGGCGCAACTAGAGCACAACTAGGGCACAACTACGGTACAACTAGGGGACAACTAGGGCGCAACTAAAACACAAACATGGCACAAGTAGGGCGCAACTAGGGCACAACTAGGATGCAGCTAGGGCGCAACTAGGGCATAAGCAGGGCGCAACTAAGGCGCAACTAGGGAGCAACTAAGGCGCAACTAGGGCGCAACTAGGATGCAACTAGGTCCAGTAGGATACAACTAGGGCACAACTACGGTACAACTAGGGTACAAATAGGACGCAAGTAGGATCCAAATAGGGCAAAACTAGGGTGCAACTAGGGCATGATCAGGGAGGTGAGAGTGTGCGTTCGGTTGAGGGAACACTTGCGTGTGCTGTTGATGACACTCCTCGTGGTCTTTCGTGTACTCATGTCCAAGGATGTTCTCTAGTTGATGTCTTGTGAACTGAGCAGTGGATGTCCTACAGCTTGCCTCGTTGCCTTGCTGCCTATGGTGAGCACCTTCCTCACCGCTCCGGAATTGCAGTTGTGAACCATGACCCAACATTTGTGCGCGTGGCGGGTGGCTTCTGGATCCTTGACTCAGGAGTCACCCATCACATGACCTCCTGTCGTTCGTCCTTTGTGTCCCAAGGTCCACTTGGCTCTATTTGCTTTGTTTGCAATGGTTGTGGCCAGCACCTGGCAGTCCAAGGTGTTGGGGTTGTTCATGCCTGCTCTTAGCTTAGTCTTCTTTTTGTCACGACTCTCGATGACGAGGGCATGGACTTCTCCTCCAGCAGCGGCATTGCATCTACGCTACATCGCACCACTGGCCACATTCTGTTGCGGGGCACGCGCTGTGATTGTTTATTTTGCATGCCCTCCTTTGCCCCTCATTTCGCATCCACTGCACTCATTCATGTTGTACGCTCCTTCTCCTCGGCACACGCAGACTTGCTGCACTGCCGTCTCTACCACATTCAGATTGCTGTTGTTGACAATTAGCTATGGGACAAGCCCACTCATGGTCTTGATGCCGACACGTTTCCTGCTCCTTGCTCCGCTGATTATCTTGATTGTGCTCAAGGCTACATGCATCGTTCTCCTGTTTTCCACCTCTAAGTCTCGTACTTCCTACCCCCTTGACCTCTTGCACGTTGATGTCATGGGCTCCCTTGCCCATGATGCTCTGGGGAGGCTTGGTCGCTATGTCCTCTGTCTCACGGACAACTTTTCTTGCATATGTTGGGTCTTTGCCCTTTGTAAAAAGAGTGATGTTTGTCTCACCCTGGAATCCTAGCTGCCTCAGGCTGAACTGGCCTATGGTCTTCGCCTAAACGTCTTTCATTGTGACCATGGCGGCGAGTTCATGGGACCCACCGCTTGCTTCCTCTCGTCTTGTGGCATGTGTATGAAGCCGTCAGCTCCTTGTACACCCCAAAAAAATGGTGTCTCTAAACGCAGGAACTCTATCCTTGCTGACGGTGTCCGTACTCTTCTCAGTGAGTCATCTCTTTCCCATGTCTTCTCTTCTGAAGCCATGTCCTATATGACCTAGGTCTGGAACCGTATACCCCATGGTCCTCTTCCCCAGCACTTTGCCACATTTAAACCCTCGTACGCTTGCCATGCTGACCCGTATTTTGCCTACTTCTGGGGTTGCGTTGCTGCCGTTTGGCTCCCTGAGGACTTTTGGGATAGCAGACTCAGCCCCCGTGTCCACCTCTGCACCTTCCTTTGTGTCTTGGCAATGTCCAAGGCCTGGCGTTTCTAGGATGCTTACCGATCCCGTGTCATTGAGTCCCATGACACCCTGTTCTTTGAGTAGGTCTTTTCGGGTGACCTCTCTAGTGTCCCACCTCCCTCCTCTCTCTCTTCGCTTCATCGGCTTAGGGGAGGGTGGATCTGTCCCAGCCTCCAATCTCAAAGCATCACCCTCCTTTCCTGCTGACATGACGTCCTCTGCTGTCCCATCTGTCCCTACCACAGACAGTGACTCCTCTGCCTCGGAGTCCTCGTCATCCCAGACGTCCTCTGCCCCCTCTAAGCTGGCATCCTTATCCTAGACGTCTTGTGCGTCCTCTGAGGTGGCACCCTCCTTTCGGGCGCGTTCTGTGCCCTCTCAGTTGGAACTCTCTACTGATCACACACAGTCTCCTAGGCACTCTACTCCCATGTCACCCCTTGAGCCCGTGAGGCAGACACCTCCGGTGTGTGCTTTCAATTTCCACTATATTGAGGGAGCAGAATTCTGGCAAAATGCAGGTTGTGGAAACTGAGAAAGGCTAAAGACTGTAAATGGTGAGTTATTTTGGTGAGATTACATCATATGCACTTTTTCGGCGTTGTTCTTCTTTGAATGGCTTGCGCTTTGCCTTGCCCATGGTGCAAGGCTTGCACTTGTGCTCTAGGAAATGTGCTGCTGATTTTGCTGCACCAGTGATGTTGAGGCCGCGAGCCATGTCCCGCTTTAACATCTCCTACACGACTGTGGACGACGAGTGCCCCAGCCGCCAATGCCAGAGGTGCAGGCCTGCTCCCCAGCCTTTCGCAAGCTTGACGACGCGTACATGCGGGTGTCCTGCGTCTAATGCCGAGGGGATGACCTTGGTCTCAACAATGTAGAGACCTCCCTCGCGCTTCGCTTCGAGCACGACCTCGCCTCCGCAATCCATCCGCACATCTGCACCTTTTGTATGGAAAAGAACTTCATACCCATTGTCTGTCAAGCGGCTTACTCTCAAAATTTCAGCTAGGCTGGGGACGTTGCACATTTTGGATAACATGCTGCACATTTTTACCACCAACCACCACCTCCACGTTCACATCACCTTGGCCGGCCGCAGGTTCAACCTTATCGTTGGCGACCACCAAGGGCGTCGCAGATTTGATGAACCCCAACTTCTCAACTTGGGTATGCTCCTGCGCAACAGAGTCAGTAGGGTGCAAGTAGTGTGGAAGTAGGGTGCAAGTAGTGTGGAAGTAGGATGCAAGTAGGGCGCAAGAAGAGCGCAAGTAGGGCGCTACTAGGACACAACAAGGGCGCAACTATGGCCCAACTAGGACACAACTAGGGCGCACTAGGGCCGACTAGGACGCAAGTATGATGCAAGTAGGACGCAACTAGGACACAACTAGGACGCAACTAGGGCACAACTAGGACAGCAATAGGGTGCAAGTAGGGCACAACTAGGACACAATTAAGGTGCAACTAGGACGCAACTAGTTCGCAAGTAGGAAGAAAATAGTGAACAACTAGGATGCAGCTAGGGCGCAACTAGGACACAACTAGGACGCAAGAAGGGCCAAAGTAGGGTGCAACTAGGGTGCAACTAGGGCGCAACAAGGGTGTAACTACACAACTAGGGCACAAGTAGGGTGCAAGTATAGCGCAAGTAGGATGCAACTAGGGTGCAAGTAAGGCGGAAGTAGGTTGCAAGTACGGCGCAAGTTGGGCACAACTAGGGCATACCTAGAGCGCAACTAGGGCGCATGAAGGGCGCAACAAGGGCACAACTAGGGTGTAACTAGGACGTAATTAGGGTGCAACTAGGGTGCAACTCGGGCATAACTAGGGTACAACTAGGGCACAACTAGGATGCAACAAGGGTGCAACTAAGGCGCAAGAGTGTACAAGTAGGGCGCAAGTAGGGCGCAAGTAGGGGGCAAGTAGGACGCAACTATGGCACAACTAGGGCGCAACTAGGACGCAACTAGGGTACAACTAGAGCGCAACTATGATGTAACTAGGGAATAACTAGGGTGTAGCTAGGGCGCAAGAAGGGCGCAAGTAGGGCACAAGTAGGGTGCAACTAGAGTGCAACTAGGGTGCAACTAGGATGCAAGTCGGATGCAAGTAGGGCGCAACTATGGCAAAACTTGTGTGCAACTAGGGAAAATCTAGGGCGCGACTATGAGGCAAGTAAGACACAATTAGGAAATAACTAGGGCACAACAAGGGCGCAACTAGGATGCAACAACAGCATAAATAGGGTACAATTATGGCGCAAGTAGGACGCAACTTTGGTACAACAAGGGCGTAATTAGAGCGTAAGTATGATGCAAGTAGGGTGCAAGAAGGGTCCAAAGAGGACACAAGTAGGGCGCAACTAGGGTGTATCTAGGGTCCAAATAAGGTGGAGATATGGTGCAAGAAAGGACAAGTAGAGTGAAAGTAGGGTGCACCAAGGGCACAACTAGGGCGCAACTAGGGAGCAAGTAGGGCACATATAGGGTGGAAGTAGGGTGCAAATAGGGTGTAACTTGGGTGCAATCAGGGCACAACTAGGGTGTAAGTAGGTCGCTAGAAGGGCGTACGTAGGGCACAACTAGGGCGCAACTAGGGTGCAGCTAGGGTACAAGTAGGGCGCAAGTAGGGCGCAAGTAGGGTGTAACTAGGGCACAACTAGGGTGCAACTAGGGCTCAAGCAGTGCGCAAGTATGGTGCAACTAGGGCGCGACTAGGGTGCAAGTAGGGTGCAAGTACGGTGCAAGTAGGGCGCAAGTAGAGCGAAAGTAGGGTCGAAGTAGGACATAAGTAGGGCATGATTAGGACAAAAGTAGGGTGCAACTAGGGGATAACTATGGCAAAACGAGGGTGCTACTACGGTGCAAGTAGGACGTAACTCGGGTGTAAGTATGGCACAACTAGGGTAGCACGAGGGCGCAACTAGGGAGCAAGTAGGACGCAAGTAGGACACAAGAAGGATGCAAGTAGGGCAAAACTAGGGTGCAGCTAGGGCATAACTAGGGTGTTAGTAGGACATAAGTAGGGCACAAGTGGGGCACAATTTGGACGCAAACAGGGTGTAACTAGGGTGCAAGAAGGGCGCAAGAAGAGCACAAGTAGGGCGTAACTAAGACGTAACTAGGGCACAACTAGGGTCCAACTAGGATACAAGTAGGGCAGAAGTAGGAAGCAAGCAAGGCACAAGTGGGGTCCAAGTAGAGTGCAAGAAGGGTGCAACGAGGAGGCAACTCGGACGCCAGTAGGGCACAAGTAGGGCACAAATAGGGCGCACCTAGTATGCAACTAGGGCACAAGTAGGGCGCACGTAGGACACAACTACGACGCAAGTACGCCACAAGTAGGGCATAACTAGAGCAGTATGAGGGCGTAAGTAGGGTGCAATTAGGGTGCAAGTAGGGCGCAACTGGTGCTCAAGTAGGGCGCAACAAGGTGACAAGTAGGTCGCAAGGAGGGCGCAACTAGGGCGCAACTAGGGAACAGCTAGGGCGTAAGTAGGGCGCAACTAGGGTACAACTAGGGGGCTCCTAGGGTGCAACTAAAACGTAAACAGGGCACAAGTAGGCTGCAACTAGGACACAACTAGGATGCAACGATGGCCCAACTAGGGCGCAAGCAAGCCGCAACTAGGGTGCAACTAGGGAGCAACTAGGGTGCAACTAGGGTGCGACTAGGATGCAACTAGGGCCGGTAGGGTGTAACTAGGGCACAACTAGGGTGCAACTAGGGCTCAACCAGGGTACATATAGGACACAAGTAGGATCCAAATAGGGCGTAACTAGGGTGCAACTAGGACGTGATCAGGGAGGTGAGAGTGTGTGTTCGGTTGAGGGAACACTTGCGTGTGTTGTTGATGACACTCTTCGTGGTCTGTCGTGTACTCATGTCCAAGGATGTTCTCTAGTTGATGTCTTGTGAACTGAGCAGTGGTTGTCCTACAACTTGTTTTGCTGCCTTGCTGCCTATGGTGAGCACCTTCCTCACCGCTCTGGAATTGCAGTTGTGAACCATGACCCAGCATATGTGCGCGTGCCGGGTGGCTTCTGGATCCTTGACTCAGGAGCCACCCGTCACATGACCTCCTGTTGTTCGTCGTGTGTGTCCCAAGGTCCATTTGGCTCTATTCGCTTTGTTTGCAATGGGACCCACCACTCGCTTCCTCTCATCTCGTGGCATGTGTATGAAGCTGTCAGCTCCTTGTACATCCCAACAAAATGGTTTCTCTAAACGCAGGCTCTGCAGGTTGTGGAAACTGAGAAAGGCTAAAGACTGTAAATGGTGAGTTGTTTTGGTGAGATTACATCATTTGCACTTCAACAGCGTTGTTCTCCTTTGAATGGCTTGCGCTTTGCCTTGCCCATGATGCAAGGCTCGCACTTGTGCTCTGGGGAATCTGCTGCTGATTTTGGTGCACCGGTGATGTTGAGGCCACGATCCATGTCGCGCTTTGACATCTCCTACACAACTGTGGACGACGAGTGCCCCAGCCGCCAATGCCAGAGGTGCAGGTCTGCTCCCCTGCCTTTCGCAAGCTTGACAACGCGAACATGAGGGTCGCCTGCCTCTCATGCCGAGGGAATGACCTTGGTCTCAACAATGTAGAGACCTCCCTTGCACTTTGTTTCAAGCACAACCTCGCCTCCGCAGTCCATCCGCACGTCTGCACCTTTCGTATGGAAAAGCACTTCATACCCCTTGTCTATCAAGCGGCTAATACTCAAAATGTCAGCCAGGCCAGGGACATGTTGCACATTTTGGATAACACGCTGCACCTTTTTACCACCAACCACCACCTCCACGTCCACATCACCTTGGCCTGCCGCAGGTTCAACCTTATCGTTGGCAACCAACAAGGGCGTCGCAGATTTGATGAACCCCAACTTCTCAACTTGGCTATGCTCCTCCGCACCAGAGTCAAGGCACCGCCGGTTGGAACCCTTCAGTCGTGGTTCTTTGTGCCATTGAGGAGAATTTCTTGCCTTTGGTACCTTTACCGCCCGCATACGCCTCCTCTGGAAACTCCTTTGCCCAATGGCCCTCCTTGCCACAGTTATGGCACGCATCCTTCTTGGCGCCCTTCCTGCCGCCACCCTTACCGCCCTCTTGCTTACCACTGTTTCTGCCACCCTGTGTTTTGGTTACCAGGGCTGTTGAGGATGTCGAGTGCCCGCCATTGTTGCAATGGTGCACCTCGTTGCGGATGTACTCGTTGACTGCGCCATAGGTGAGTTTATCCTCCTCCAAACCTCCCAATACAGTGATGGGAGGAATCCAACTGTCCGGTAGAGCCATGAGCAATGCCATCACCTACATCTTTGTGTCAATCTTCCATCCCACATCATTGCATTGTGATGCAAGAGACTCGATCTACTGCGTGGCGGAAATGACGTCCTCACCCTCCTTGATCCTCACCATCAAGAGTCGTTTCATTGCAAGGGTCTTGTTGGCTAGGGATGTTGATTGGGGGATGGAGCATAGCTTCTTCCACACGTCTGCTTGCAAATTGCTGCCATGGATAGAGCCCCATTGAGATTCGTGCAGCGCCAACAATAGGAGCATCAGCGTCTTTGTGTTCTTCTTAGCAAAGGCCGTCTTCTCCTTGTCCGTTGCGCTCGCACCTTGAGCCTCTCTGCCCTTCATAAGCTCCAATGGTCCCTTGTGCGCGAGGTGGATCTCAAAATTCCACTGCCATAGCCCGAATCAAGGGCCACCCATGTGCTTTTGTATGGGCATTGACTCTGTCTTCTGTGCCATTTTGAACTTCTACTATGGACAGTCTCAGGATGCAACGGCAAAGTCGCCCGGAGCGACACACCCGTGCGTTGCGAAAGCTGTGAACGTCTTTGCAGGCAGGTCAGGTCAGTGGACCCATAATCCTTTTTCAGGAATTCTGTCCTGGGGTTCTCTAATCCACCACAAGTGTGCACAGCTACTTAGTGCAAAGAGACTTCCAAGGGAGGTGTGTGCTTTGGATTGCCACAACACCGAGAGAGCTGAATTCTGGCAGACTGCAGGTTGCGGAAACTGAGAAAGGCTGAAGACTGTTAATGGTTAGTTGTTTTGGTGAGATTACATCAGATTCTTGTAGCCTGTGGTCTGAGCTTTCCAACTCATCCAAGCACGTCCAAAACAGAGCAGTAGAGCCCCTGCTACGAGCGTTGAAGTAAACCATGGTGGAGCCGCCCACCATGCCCACAAACGGGAGTGACAGTAAGCGCATCGATGGTGGCCTGTTGAAGCGCCCTTCTTGTCACTCCGACGTGGAGGGAGGCTTGCCCTAGTCCAGGAGACAATCTACATTCCTTCCTTTGTGGCCCACATGCCTTTTGAGCTCATTGAAGTCAAACTCGGACCACTGGTGGTGGATTTATCCCGTCATCGATGACTGACACCTAGGTTTCACCCACATACTACCAGAATTTCGGACGGGGCTCACTTACTAAATGCTCAACCAAATCGGGCAACTGAAATCTCCAAACCGCATGGCAAACTCCAGGGAGTCCAAATCTGCAATCAAATCAGACATCCAACTACTTCCTAATAGCCAAACCAGGGAAATGGCAAACGGCATCCATGGCAGGGAGCACTTTTTGAGAACAAGTAGGGCGCAACTAGGACGAAATTAGGGCACAACTAGGCAGCAACTAGGGCACTAGTAGGGCGCAAGTAGGGTGCAAAAAGGCCACAACTAAGACGCAACTAGGGTGTAAGTAGGGCACAAGTAGGGTGCAAGTATGGGGTAACTAAGGCGCAACTAGGGTGCAAGTAGGACGCAAGTAGACTGCAAGTAGGGCAAAACTAGGGCATAACTAGGGTGCAAGTAGGGTGCAACAAGGATACAAGTATGGCGCAAGAAGAGCTCAACTAGGGCACAACTAGGGTGAAAGTACGACGTTAGTAGGGCACAAGTACGGTGTAAGTAGGGTAAAGATAGGGCTTAACTAGGGTGCAAAAAGGGCATAATCATGGTGCAACTAGGGTGCAGCTAGGTCACAACTAGGTCATAAGTTGGGCGCACCTGGGGTGCAACTAGGGTACAACTAGGACGCAACTAAGGCGTAACAGGGACACAACAGGGGCATAATAGGGACGTAACATGGGCATAGTTTGGGTGCGACTAGGATGTAACTGGGTGCACTTGGTGCAAGTAGGGCGCAGCTAGGGCGTGACTAGGACGTAGCTAGCACACAACAAAGGCGCAACTAGGGCGCAACAAGGGCACAACTAGGGCACAACTAGGGTGCAACTACAATGTAACTAGGGCTCACCTTGGGCGCAACTAGGGGGCAACTAGGGCGCAAGTAGGGTGCAACTATGGCGCAACAAGGTCGCAACTAGGATGTAGCTAGTGCCAAACTGAGGCGCAACTAGTGTGCAACTAGTGTGCACCTGGGGCACAAGTAGGACACAAGTAGGGAACAACTAGGACTCACCTAGGGCGCAACTAGGGCGCAAGTAGGGTGCAAGTAGGGTACAACTAGGGTGCAACTAGGATGCAAGTCGGGCAAAAGTAGGGTGCAAGTAGGGCACAAGTAGGGTGGCAAAAGTAGGACGCAAGCAGGGTGCCAGTACGATGCAACTAGGGAGCAAGAAAGTTGAAACAAGGGTACAAGTATGGCACGAGAGGGCGCACCTAGGGAACAGCTAGGGTGCAGCTAGGGTGCAAGAAGGGCGCAAGTAGGGCGCAACTAGGGTGCAACAGTGGCACAACTAAGGTGCAACATGGGCGCAACTAGGGCGCAACTAGGACGCAAGTAGTGCGCAACTAGGGCGCAACTAGGGTGCAACTAAGGCGCAAGTAGTCTGCAAGTACGGCCAAAGGAGGGCGGAACAAGGGCACAATTAGGGTACAACTAGGGTGCGACTAGGGCGCAACTAGGGCGTAACTAGGGAGTAATTAGGAGGCAACTAGGGCGTAATGATGTCGTAAGTAGGACGCACGGTCAGCACAAGTAGGGCGTAACTAGGAGTTAACTAGCACACAACTAAGGCTCAACTAGTGCAAAAGTAGGACGCAAGGAGGACGTAAGTAGGGCGCAACTAGGGTGCAACTAGGGTGCAACTAGGACGCAAGTAAGATGCGAGTAGTGCGCAACTTGGACGCAACTAGGGCTCAATGAAGATGCAAGTAGTCTACAAGTACGGCACAAGTAGGGTGTAACAAGGGCACAACTGGGGTGCAACTAGGGTGCAACTAGGGCGCAACTAGAGTGCAACTAAGGCATAAGTAGGGCACAAATAGGACGCAACAAGGGCGCAAGTAGGACGCACGCTCGGCAGAAGTATGGCGTAACTAGAACGTAACTAGCACGCAACTAGGGCTCAACCAGTGCAAAATTAGGATGCAAGGAGGGTGCAAGCAGGGCGTAACTAATGTGCAACTAGCGTGTAACTGGGGCGCAAGTACGATGCTCGTAGTGTGCAACTAGGGCACAACTAGGGCGCATCTAGGGTGCAACTAGGCCGCAACAACGGCACAAGTCGGGTGCAAGAAAGGCACAAGTAGGGTGCATGTAGGTTGCAACTAGGGCGTAACTAGGGAGCAAGTACCACGCAAGTAGGGCACAAGCAAGGTGCAAGTAGGGCACAAATAGGATGCAACTAGGGTGCAACTAGGGTGCAAGTACAGTGCAGCGAGGGCGCAAGAAGGGCGCAAGTAGGGTACAAGTAGGGCGTAACTAGGACGTCACTAGGGCATAACTAGGGAGCAAGTAGGGCACATGTCGGGCGCAAGTAGGGCACAAATAGGATGCAACTAGGGCGTAAATAGGAGGCAACCAGGGCACAACTAGGATGCAAGTAGGACGCAAGTAGGGTGCACAAAGGGCACAACTAGGGTGAAACTAGGGCGTGCCTAGGGCACAAGTAGGGCGCAAATAGGGCGCAAGGAGGGCGCAACTAGGGTGCAACTAGGTCGCAACTAGGGTGCAAGAAGGGCGCAAGTAGGGCATAAATAGGGTGCAAGTAGGACGTAAGTAGGGCACATGTAGGGCGTAACTATGGCGCAAGTTGGGCGCAAGTATGGCACAACTAGGGTGCAACTAGAGTAGAACTATGGCGCAATTGGAGTGTAAATAGGGCACAACTAGAGTGCAAGTAGGACGAAACTAGGGTACAGCTAGGGCGCAAGAAGGGCACAGGTAGGATGTAACTAGGGCGCAAGTAGGGCGCAAACAGGACGTAAGTCAGGTGTAACTAGGGCGCAACAAGGGCACAAGAAGCGCGAAAGTTGGGCGTAACTAGGACGCAACTAGAACGCAACCAGGGTACAACTAGGACACAAGTAGGTTGGAAGTAGGGTGCAAGTAGGACGCAAGAAGGGTTCAAGTAGAGCGCAAGTAAGACGCGGTTAGGGAGCAACTAGGGCACAAGTAGGGCGTAAGTAGGGCACAAGTAGGGCACAACTATGGCGAACCTAGGGTGCAACTAGGATGCAAGTAGGGCATACGTAGGGCACAACTAGGACATAACTAGGATGCAACTAGAGCATAACTAGGATGCAACAAGTGCATAACTAGGGTGCAAGTAGGGCGCAAGTACGGCGCAACTAGGGTGTAACTAGGGTGCCAGTAGGGCGCAAGTACGGCGTGAGCATGCCGCAAGTAGGACGTAAATAGGGCATTAGTAGGGCATAAGTAGGGCACAACTAGGGCTCACCCAGGGCCCAACTAGGGTGTAACGAGGGCGCAACTAAGGCGCAGCTAGGGCGCAACTAGGGCACAACTAGGACACAAGTAGGACACAAGTAGGGTACAATAAGGACGCAACTAGGACAGAACTAGGGTGCAACTAGGGCGCAATTAGGGTGCAACTAGGGCACAAGTAGGACACAACTACTGCAGAACTGGGGAGCAACTAGGACGCAACTAGGATGCAAGTAGGGCGCAGCTAGTGCATAACTAGGGTACAACTACGGCGTAACTAGGGCACAACTAGGACACAAGTAGGGCCCAAGTAGGGTGCAACTAGGGTGAAGCTAGGGTGAAACTAGGGTGTAACTAGGACGCAACTAGGGTGCAAGTAGAGCGCAAGTAGGGCCGAGGAAGGACGCAACTAGGGTGCAAGTAAGGGGGAAGTAGGGCACAAGAAGGGCTCAAGTTGGGCGCAAACAGGGGGCAACTAGGGCGCAACTAGGGTGCATCTAGGGCATAACTAGGACACAACTAGGGCACAAGTAAGGCGCAACTAGGGTACAACTAGGGTACGACTAAGGCGCACGTAGTAGGAAAATAGGGTGTAAGTATGGCGCAAGTAGGGCGCAAGTAGGGCGCAACTAGGGCGCAACAAGGGCGCAACTAGGACGCAACGAGGGCACAACTAGGGTGCAACTAGGTCATAGCTAGGACGTAACTAGGGTGCAACTAGGCCACAAGTAGGACCCAAGTAGGGTACAAGCAGGGCGCAACTAGGGTACAACTAGGGTGCAACTAGGATGGAAGTCGGACACAAGTAAGGCGCAACTAGGGCACAACTTGGGTGCGACTAGGACACAGCTAGGGCACAACTAGGACGCAAGTAAGGTGCAAGTAGGCTACAATTAGGGTGCAACAAGGATGCAACTAGGCCACAGCTAGGATGCAACACCTTGCAAGTAGGGTGCAAGTAGGGCGCAAGTTGGACGCAACTTGGGTGATACTAGGGCACAACTAGAGTGCAAGAATGACAGAAGGAGCGTGCAAGTAGAGCACAAGGAGGACACAAGTAGGGTGCAACTAGGGTACATCTAGGGGGTAAGTAGGGTGCAACTAAGGCGTAGTGAGGGTGTAAGTAGGGTGCAAGTAGGGCGCAACTAGGGTGCAACTAGGGCACAAATAGAGAGCAAGTAGGGTGGATGTAGGGTTCAAGTAGGACACAAATAGGGTGCAAGTAGTACGCAGCTAGGGCGCAACTAGGGTGCAAGTAGTGCGCAAGTAGGGCACAACTAGGGCGCGACTAGGGCGCAAGTGGGGTGCACATAGGGTGCAATAAGGGTGCAAGTACAGCGTAAATGGTGTGCAAGTTGGGTTCAACTAGGGTTCGAGTAGGGAGAAAAAAGGGCACAACTAGGGTGGAACTACGGCGCAACTAGGGCTCAACTAGGGCGCAACTAGAGTGCAACTAGGGAGCAAGTACGTCGTAACTAGGGTGCAACGAGGGTGCAACTAGATCACAAGTAGGACCCAAGAAGGGCACAAATAGGGTATAAGTAGGGCACAATTAGGCTACAACTAGGGCACAACTAGGGCACTAGTAGGGCATAAGTAGGGCGCAAGTAGGACACAAGTTTGACGGGGGTAGGGCGTAACAAGGGCGCAACAAGGGCGCAAGGAACGTGCATGTAGGGTGCAACTAGGACGCAACATGGGCACAACAAGGGTGCAACTAGGACGCAAGTAGGGCACAAGTAGGTCGCAAGTAGGGTCCAAGTAGGGTGCGAGTAAGGCGCAACTAGGGGCCAACTTGGACGCAAGTAGGGCGCAAGTAGGGCACGAGTAGGGCACAAAAAGGACACACCTAGGGTGTAACTAGGGCAGAACTACGGCACAACTAAGGCACAACTAGGGCGTAACTAAGGCACAACGAGGGCGTAAGTAGAGTACAAGTAGGGCGCAAGTAGGGTGCAACTAGGGCCCCATTAGGGTGCAAGTAGGGTGTAAGTAGGGCACAAGCAGGGCGCGAGGAGGACACAACTAGGGAGCAACTAGGGCACAACTAGGACGTGAGTACGCGCAACTAGGGTGCAACTAGTGTGCAACTAGGGTGCAACTAAAACGCAAGAAGGGCACAAGTAGTGCGCAACAAGGGCAAAACTAGGATACAACTAGGGAAGAACAAGGGAGCAACTACGGCGCAACTAGGGTGCAACTAGGATGCAACTAGAGTGCAAATAGGGTGCAACAAGGGCACAACTAGGGCCCAACTAGGGCGCAACTAGGGTGCAAGTAGGACACAAGTAGGATTCAAGTAGGGCGCAACTAGGGTGCAACTAGGGTGCAACTAGGATGCAACTAAGACACAACTAGGGTGCAAGTAGGGCACAAGTTGGGTGTAACTAGGGTGCAAGCAGGGCATAAGTAAGGTGCAAGCTGGACGCAAATAGGATGCTAGTAAGGTGTAAATAGGGTGCAACTAGGGTGAAACCAGGGTGCAAGTAGGGCGCAACTAGGGTGCAAGTAGGGCACAAATAGGACACAAGTAGGGCCCAACTAGGGTGCAACTAGGGTGCAACTATGGTGCAAGTAGGGTTCAAGTAGGGCGCAGGTAGGTTGCAAGTAGGTTGCAAGTATGATGCAAGTAGGGCGTAACCAGGGTATAAGTAGGGTGCATGTAGGGCATAACTAGGGTGCAAGTAGTGCGTAAACAGGGCACAACTAGGGCACAACTAGGATGCAAGTAGGGCCCAACTAGGGCGCAAGTAGGGCAGAGGTATGGTACAACTAGGGCGCAACTAGGGCGCAACCAGGGCGCAACCAGGGCGCAACTAGGGCCCATGTACGAACCAAGTAGGTTGCAAGTAGGGTGCAACTAGGGCACAAGTAGGGGGCACCTAGGGTGTAAGTAGGGCACAACTAGAGTGAAAGAAGGACCCAAGTAGGGTGCAATCATGGCGTAACTAGGGTGTAACTACGGCACAACTAGGGAGCAAGTAGGGTTCAATCAGGGCTCAAGTAGGGAGCAAAAAGGCCACAACTAGGGCGCAACTAGGGTGCAAGTAGGGTGCAAGAAGGGCGCACGAAGGGCACAACTAGGACGTAACTAGGGTGCAACTAGGACACAAGTAGGGCGCAAATACGGTGAAACTTGGTCGCAACTAGGGCGTAACTAGGGCACAACTAGGCTGCAACTTAGCGGCATCTAGGATGCAAGTAAGGTGCAAGTAGGGTGGAAGTAGGGTGCAAGTAGGGCGCAAGTGGGGTGCAAGTAGGGCGCAACTAGGACGCAAGTAGGGCACAACTTGGGTGTAACTAAGACGCAACTAAGGTGCAACTAGAGTGGAAGTAGGGTGCAACTAGGGCGCAAGTAGGGCAAAATTGGGGTGCAACTAGGGTGCAAGTAGGACGCAAGCATAACACAAGTAGGGCACAAGTAGGACGTAACTAGGGTGTAACTAGGACATAACTAGGGTGCAAGTAGGGAGTAAATAGGGCGCAAGAAGGGCGCATGTAGGGTGCAATTAGGGTGTAACTAGGGCGCAACAAGGGCCCAAGAAGCCCCCAAGTTGGGCGTAACTAGGACGCAACTAGAGCACAACTAGGGCGCAACTAGGACGCAAGTAGGGTGAAAAGGACGCAAGAAGGGTGCCAGTAGGGCCAAAGTAGGGTGCAAGTAAGACAAAACTAGGGGGAAACTAGGGTAAAAGTAGGGCGCAAGTAGGGCAGGAGTAGGGTGCAACTAGGGCGCACCTAGGGCGCAACTAGGACGCAAGTACGGTGCACGTAGGGTACAACTAAGATGTAACTAGGATGCAACAAGGGTGTAACTAGGGCACAACAAGGGTGTAACTAGGGTGCAAGTGGGGTGCAAGTAGCGCGTAACTAAAAACATAACTAGGTGAAAGTAGGGTGCAAGTAGGGCGCAAGTAGGGCGCAAGTAGGGCGCTACTAGGTAACAACTAGGGCGCAACTAGGACGCAACTAGGACACAACTAGGGCGCAACTAGGACGCAACTAGGGCGCAACTAGGCCGCAACTAGGACGCAATTAGGGGGCAACTAGGACGCCAGTAGGGTGCAAGTAGGACACAACTAGGGCGCAATCAAGGCACAAGTAGGATGCAACTAGTTCACAAGTAGGACACTAGTGCACAACTAGGATGCACCTAGGGCACAACTAGGATGCAACTAGGATGCAAGTATGGCCAAAGTAAGGTGCAACTAGGGTGCAACTAGGGCGCAACTAGGGTGTAACAACACAACTAGGGTGCAACTAGGGTGCAAGTATGGCGCAAGAAGGATGCAACTAGGGTGCAAGTAAGGCGAAAGTAGGTTGCAAGTACTGCGCAAGTTGAGCACAACTAGGGCATACGTAGAGCGCAACTAGGGTGCAAGAAGGGCGTAACTAGGGCACAACTAGGGAGTAACTAGGACGCAACTAGGGTGCAACTAGGGTGCAACTAGGGCGTAACTAAGGCGCAACTAGGGCACAACTAGGATGTAACTACGGTGCAACTAAGGCGAAAGAATGTGCAAGTAGGGCGCAAGTAGGACGCAAGTAGGGCACAAGTAGGGTACACCTAGGGCGCAACTAGGGCGCAACTAGGATGCAACTGGGGTACAGCTAGGGCGCAACTATGATGTAACTAGGGCACAACTAGGGTGTAACTAGGGCGCAAGAAGGGCACAGGTAGGGCACGAGTAGGATGCAACTAGGGTACAACTAGGGTACAACTATGGCACAACTTGGATGCAACTACAGCAAATCTAGGGCGCGACTATGAGGCAAGTAAGACACAATTAGGAAACAACTAGGGTGCAACTAGGGCGCAACAAGGACGCAACTAGGATGCAACAACAGAAATAGGGTGCAAGTACGGTTCAAGTAGGGTGCAACTTTGGTACAACAATGGTGCAACTAGAGCGTAAGTATGAAGCAAGTAGGGTGCAAGTAGGGTGCGAGGAGGGCACAAGTAGGGTACAATTAGGGTGAATCTAGGGTCCAAGTAAGGTGCAAATAGGGTGCAAGAAAGGGCAAGTAGGGTGAAAGTAGGGCGCAACAAGGACACAACTAGGGTGTAACTAGGGAGCAAGTAGGGCGCATGTAGGGTGGAAGTAGGGCGCAAATAGGGTGCGACTAGGGCGCAATGAGGGCATAACTCGGGTGCAAGTAGGTCTCAAGAAGGGTGCATGTAGGGCATAACTAGGGTGCAACTAGGGCGTAACTAGGGCGCAACTAGGGCACAAGTAGGGCATAAGTAGGGCTCAAGTAGGGTTGAACTAGGACACAACTAGGGCGCAACTAGGCCTCACGTAGTGCACAAGCATGGTGCAATGAGGATGCGACTAGGGCGTAAGTAGGGTGCAAGTACGGTACAAGTAGGGTGCAAGTAGGGCAAAAGTAGGGCGCAAGTAGGGCGTAAGAAGGACATGAGTAGGACAAAAGTAGGGTGCAACTAGGAGGTAACTAGGGCAGAATGAGGGTGCTACTACGGTGCAAGTAGGGTGTAACTAGGGTGTAAGTATGGTGTAACTAGGGTTCCAGGAGGGAGGCAACTAGGGAGCAAGTAGAATGCAAGTAGGACACAAGTAGGGCGTAAGTAGGGCACACCTAGGGTGTAACTAGGGTACAACTAGGGTGTAAGTAGGGCATAAGTAGGGCACAAGTGGGGCGCAAGTTGGACGCAAGTAGGGTGTAACTAGGGTGCAACAAGGGCGCAAGAAGCGCGCAAGTAGGTTGCAATTAGGATGCAACTAGTGCACAACTAGGGTGTAACTAGGACACAAGTAGGGCAGAATTAGGAAGCAAGCAGGACGCAAGTGGGGTCAAAGTAGGATGCAAGTAGGGCACAACTAGGGGGCAACTTGGACACCAGTAGGGAACAAGTAGGGCACAAATAGGGCGTACCTAGCACGCAACTAGGGCACAAGTAGGGCGCACGTAGGACACAACTACGACACAACTAGGGCACAACTAGGGCACAATTGAGGCATAATGAAGGCGTAAATAGGGCGTTATTAGGGTGCAACTAGGGCACAACTAGGGCGCAAGTAGGGCGCAACAAGGGCACAAATAGGGCACAAGGAGGGCGCAACTAGGGCACAACAAGGCCCCAATTAGGACGTAAGTAGGGCACAACTAAGGCACAACTAGGATGTAACTAGGGTGCAACTAAAACACAACCAAGGCACAAGTAAGGCGCAACTATTGCACAACTAGGATGCAACTAGGGCTCAACTAGGGCGCAAGCAGGGCACAACTAGGGAGAAACTAGGGCGCAACTAGGGCTCAACTACGATGCAACTAGGGCCATTAGGGTGCAACAAGGGCATAACTAGGGTGCAACTAGGGCTTAACCAGGGTACAAATAGGACGCAAGTAGGATCCAAATAGGGCACAACTAGGGTGCAACTAGGACGTGATCAGGGAGGTGAGAGTGTGCGTTCGATTGAGGGAACACTTGCGTATGCTGTTGATGACACTCTTCGTGGTCTGTTGTGTAGTCATGTCCAAGCATGTCCTCTGGTTGATGTCTTGTGAACTGAGCAGTTGCTTTCCTACAGCTTGCCTTGCTGCCTTGCTGCCTATGCTGAGCACCTTCCTCACCGCTCCGGAATTGCAGTTGTAAACCATGACCCAGCATCTGTGTGCATGTCGGGTGGCTTCTGGATCCTTGACTCAGGAGCCACCCATCACATGACCTCCTGTCGTTCGTTGTTCATGTCCCAAGGTCCAGTTGGCTCTATTCACTTTGTTCGCAATGGTTCTGGCCAGAACCTGGCAGGTGTTGGGGTTGTTCATTTTCTAGGCCCTGGAGGGGAGCTCTTCTTGCCAGACATGTTGTACATGCCTGCTCTTAGCTTAGTCTTCTTTCTGTTACGACTCTCAATGACGAGGGCATGGACTTCTCCTCCAGCAACGGCATTGCATCTACGTTGCATCGCACCACTGGCCGTGTTCTGTTGTGTGGCACGCGCTGTGATTGTTTATTTTGCATGCCCTCCTTTGCCCCTCTTCTGGCATCCACTACACTCATTCATGTTGTACGCTCCTTCTCCCCGGTACACGCAGACCTGCTGCACCGCCGTCTCTGCCACATTCAGACTGTTGTTTTTGAAAATTGGCTATGGGACAAGCCCACTCATGGTCTTGATGCCGACACGTTTCCTGCTCCTTGCTCCGCTGTCTGTCTTGATTGTGCTCAAGGCTAAATGCATCGTTCTCTGTTTTCCACCTCTAAGTCTCGTACTTCCTACCCACTTGACCTCTTGCACGCTGATGTCATGGGTTCCCTTGCCCATGATGCTCTGGGAGGGGTTATTCGATATGTCTTGTGTCTCACGGACGACGTTTCTTGCATGCGTTGGGTCTTTTCCCTTTGTAAAAAGAGAAATGTCTTTCTCACCCTGGATTCCTGGTTGCCTCAGGCTGAACTGGCCTATGGTCTTTGCCTGAATGTCTTTCGTTGTAACCATGGCGGCGAGTTCACGGGACCCACCGCTCGCTTCCTCTCATCTCGTGGCATGTGTATGAAGCCGTCAGCTCCTTATACACCCCAAAAAAATGGTGTCTCTAAACGCAAGAACTCTATCCTTGCTGACGGTGTCCGTACTCTTCTCAATGAGTCATCTCTTTCCCATGTCTTCGCTTTATAAACCATGTCCTATATGACCTGGGTCTAGAACCGTATACCCCATGGTCCTCTTCCCCAGCACGTCGTCCCGTTTGAACCCTCGTACGCTCGCCGTGCTGACCTGTATCTTGCATGCGTCTGGGGTTGCGTGGCTGTCGTCTCGCTCCCTGAGGACTTTTGGGATAGCAAACTCAGCCCCCGCGTCCACCTCTGCACCTTCCTTCGTGTCTCGGCAATGTCCGAGGCTTGGAATTTCTAGGACGCTGACTGATCCCGTGTCATTGAATCTAGTGACACCCTGTTCTTTGAGTATGTCTTTTCGGGTGACCTCTCTAGTGTCCTGCCTCCCTCCTCTCTCTCTTTGCTTTGACGGCTTGGGTGAGGGTGGGTCTGTCCCAGCCTCCAATCTCAAAGCATCACCCTCCTTTCCTGCTGACATGATGTCCTCTGCTGTCCCATCTATCCCTGCCACAAGCAATGACTCCTCTGCCTCGGAGTCCTCGTCATCCCAGACGACCTTTGCGCCCTCTAAGCCGGCATCCTCATTGTGGATGTCTTCTGCCCCCTCTGAGTTGGCACCTTCCTTTCGGGCGCCTTCTGTACCCTCTCAGTTGGAACTCTCTACTGATCACACACAGTCTCCCAGGCACTCTACTCCCATCTCATCCCTTGAGCCCGTGAGGCATAAACCTCCGGTGGTTGATACCGTTGACACCCCATCTCAGGTCCCTCCTTCTGGTCCTGAGCCCTTAACGCGTGGGAGGAGACTTTGTGCCCTTCCTTAGACCTCACAGTCCTCTTAGCAGCCTTCTTGCTCTTATGTGGTGCCAGCCGATTTGGTCGGCCTATCACAGGCCTTACACCCCTCATAGCTGGTCACGCACTTCAGTGCATCGTCCTCCACTGCTGGACCCTCTGTTCGATCCACTGACCTTGACGCGCTTGGTCTTGCTGTGAGTGTTGTCTATCCTAACTCAACAGTTGGGTACTCTCTTGTAGCCCATGAGTTTCAATGTGCTCTTGAGTCCTCTATTGCCGGTTATGTCGCAGCATGCTTCGCAGCTTCAGGCCTTCCCACTCTTCCTCGAGAACCTACCACTGTCCGGCAGGCTCATGAGGCAGCTGACACTGACCTTTGGGAGAAGGCCATGCGGGAGGAACTGACTGCACTCAAGGAGCATGATGTCTTTGAGCTGGTTGACCTCCCAACGGGCCGCAAGGCAATCTTTTCTCGCTGGGTCCTATGGCCAAAGTTGAAGCCTGATGGAAAATTCGACCAGTACAATGCTCGTCTCACTGCCAAGGGTTTCTCCCAGGTCCCCGGAAATGAATTTGATGAGACCTTCGCTCCGGTCGGGCGATACACCACTGCTCGAGCGCTATTAAGCCTTGTCGCCAGCATGACTTGGAACTGGAACAGATGGACATCAAAAATGCTTTCCTGAATGGGAGGTTTGATGAGATCTACAGAATCTAGTCACCGTGACTCACCGATGGCACAAACAAGGTTGAGCGATTGCGTAAGGCCCTTTATGGGTTTAAGTAGTCGCCACATTGTTGGAACATGGAGATCTCCTCCACTCTTGAGAGAGGCGGTTACAGATGCAGCGTGGTTGATCCATCACTCTTCTTTAGTGCTCCCTCAGAGACATTGGCGGCCATCCTCATCTACGTCGATTACCTACTCATTGCCTCCCCCAGTCCTGCAACTGTTCTGTGAGTAAAAAAACCTGCTGCAGTCCACATACAAGATGAAGAACAGGGTCCAACATGAGTGTTCCTCGGTATGGACTGTTGGTGTGTGGGCTTTGAGTTGTCATGTAGTCTTGTGTAGAGAGAGCCTTCTAGCTTGTGCTGATGGTTCTCTAGTGGCTACCTTACTGCCTCTGTGCTACGTATGGTGCATTCTAGCACCTCAGTTTACTCATGCATGCTTGGTAGATTTTTCTCGGTGGCCGAGACCCGGGTTCTTGGTGGTCTGTACCGGTACCTCGGTAGACCCCATAGAAATACACCGCATAGTCTCTGACAGGTGGTGCACCCTTTTTGTGGTTGAGACCCGGGTACACGGTGGTTTTTGCGAGTACCTCGGGAGACCCCACACTGATAGGTCTAGTCTTTGTGACCCTATGACAGACGTGTGTAGTTTGCATGTGGCTGAGACCCGGACACCAGGTTGCCTGTTCTGGTGTCTTGGGGGGCCTACAATTGCCTAGCCTGGCTAGTCGGTGATGCTAGTATGTCACCGTAGTGTCTGGATGCATTTGGGGTACATTGCATTCTTTCCAGTCGGTTGAGACCCAGGGACCCGGTTGAGTGTTCCAGTGCCTCGAGAGACCTCTATTTTTCTTTTCATGCTCGATGACATGTATATTCCCCAATCGTGCCTTTTGGTGCGACGGAGATGATGAGGCCTGGTGGGCTAGCTGCCAGTCCTCAGTACATAAGCCCTCAGCAGGGCTCATTGTCTTCTCTCCTTGATTCTTCATTCATTCATTCCAGACTTAACCAAATCTTGGCGACGCACTTCTCGCCCGCACCACCAGAGCTCATGACTATTCCAGCATGGACCTGCACGCCCTAGACTCATTTTAGCATGGTATCAGAGCACGGGAGGGTCGTGTGAGAAAAAAAGCAGCAGAAGAGATTTGGAATGCAGCTGAGGTGCGCCACGTGATGCCACGCAGGCAGAAGCTTGCAAGAGCTGCAAGCATGTCGGCGACAGCAGCAAGGACGGCTCCAATGTAATTGTTAAGTTTAGAGTGCATTGATATTCTGCCAGGTGCTGCTGAGGCTCCTGGTTGGGCGCCGGAAGTAGTAGTGTCCAATGCGGCAACAGCGGCTGAAAAACCAACTGCCACACTCCTTCCGGCAGGAGACTGTGAGTAGCCTATCTGCCGGCCAAGTAGCGCGCAAGCAGTAGCAGCCATAGCAGCAGCAGCTGTGTCGAAGTCACGTGCAAGCATCTTGTAGCAACAGTGCACAGCAGCAGCTGCCACGTGCATTCGCATTGCGCACTAGAAATCTATTTCATAGTTAGCGCCAGGCCGCAGCAACCGGCAATTGCAAGTGGTTGGCTGCCGCATAAGCATTGCAAAACGCCGTAGCGCACAGATGCAGCAAGAGGAGCGGCGGCAAGACGCGCGCAGCAGCAGCAGCAAGCAGCAGCATTTGAAGCAGCTGACCTGCACAGCAGTAGCAACAGCAAGCAGACCGCCGGACATCGTGCAGTCAGCTCGCTTAGCAGCAAGCAACAGCGCGCAGTAGAAGCAGCGATCCAAAAAAATTGGCAAGAAACAGCTTGCTATCAGCCTCCCTGCTGTTGACCACCAGCAGCAGCCGCCGTCGCAGCAGAAGGAGTGGCAGAGACAGTTATGCGCAGCTAGCAGAACTAAGGCAACTGCAACAACTGCGCATCGCCAGCTGTAGTGAGTGAGGCTGCGTGGCTGCTTGGTCAAGGAAGCTTCCTTGGCAGCCACGCGGCTACAGTGTGCCTTGCAGCCGCTGCTGATGACCACTGTCGTTGACGTCACTGCGTTGGCACCTTGATCAAGGCTGCTGGAAAAGCCCACCCATGAGTTTCGTGTGGGTGCGAAATCACCCACGCAATTGTGGGTGGTGGCCCCCTTTTTGCATCTGGAACCCGGACTTGAGCCAATCACACCACGCAAGAACAAAAGGACAAGGCATCCAGGGAAAATGGGTAATTGAGAAACATTGGGCACTCGATAACCTAGGGGGTGCTTTTGCACATTTTCCTAAAGAGCGAAAAATCCTCTTTTCTCTTCTTTCTCTTAAAAAAAAGGAGGGGAGATCTTTTTTCCATATCCTTTTACTTCTTTTTCCTTTCATCCGCTTCTAGCTCAGTTGATTCTGGCGTGCATTCCAACCTTTTTCCTTTTTTTAGTTATCTGATGTTCCATCAACTCGAGCCTCTTGATTCTTCCCTCAACACCACCTAGGGCCAGTGATAACCCTCTCTCACCTATGCATCGATCCTTCAGACATGATGATGCCACAGCTAGGATCACCACCTGGCTATTCTACCCCATGGACGGTTTTGACACCGTCTAGTAATAACATTCTACACCCTCACCCTCCTTATCGATGACCCTCTGACATGCTGAGGCCGCAGCCAGGACCGCCTCCACGTGGTCTCCCTGACCACGTGCTCCCGGGGTCGGTTTCCACATCACCGAGAGGCTTCCTCTCCTACACTCCTCCTTACCAGTTGTCCCCGGACCCAGTGTTCATACCACCAGCACTGCCACCTCATGGAACTGCTG
>SZWC01002735.1:165337-177476 GCA_023375785.1 Penium margaritaceum
AACCAGCGCAAATCGTGCATGTGCCAGGTCAACTGCATGACACATGCACGATATGGCCTTCGCCACTAGCTCGCACGTTCTCCACGAGCAAGAGGCGATTCATTCTGGGTACCGCAGCAGATTTGGCGGCCATGCGACGCCCTGACTGATGTCCTTTGGACAAGCCAGGTCATCAAAGCCTGGTGTCGAGCCAGTCAGGGGTCCAACCTGACTGGCAGGCTTGGCTTCCGCAGCGATCGGGACACTACAACATCGCACATGCAAAGAATGGGAATTGAACCAGGTATCGTCCGTTTTTGTTTTCAAGGAGCCATGTACTGTCTTGGCTACAGTCCAGACTAAGAAAAAAACTCAGGATTCGCCAAGGTTCGTGAATCCACATGGATTCGCAAATCTTGGATTCGGATTCGCGAATCCGGATCCACCACTGGATTCGGACTCTCGAATCCGAATCCAGTTTCAGATTCGCGAACCGGATTCGGTGTGCAGCCTTAGTGATCCTACACCCAGCCCTACATCTCCAGTCATTTCACCAGCATCTCCTCACATTGCATCACCTGCCCCTTTGCCTCAGTCCTCACCAGATGTGATCGTGCCTGTCTCTGAGCCTGAGGTGAGCCCCTAGAGCCTAGGTTACTCGCGGGAGCCCGGTGGTCGTCTTCGACCATTGGTCTCCGGAGTCCAGTGAGTGCCAGGTCATGTACCTAGGCACTGCACTCGTAGTGTTGCGAGTGGAAATCCCGGCACAAAGGCCCTAGGCCTGAGTGTCCACATAGATCAAACAGAGGTACATCTAGCATGCCTTATAGGGCACGATCTGGTCACTCACGAGTTTTGCATCGCTTGTGATGCAGCAGTTGACCTTGTGGTCGTCATGCCCAGCTCCGAGGCGTGTGCACCTGCCACTCCGAGCTCTCCCTCGATGGCCCCTAATCCGAGCATACTGAGGGAAGCTCTTTCATCAAAGGATGCATGTGCCTAGCGTGTTGCGTGCGAGGATGACCTTCGTGCCATCCGAGAGCACGGAGTTTACGAGCTAGTCGACCTTCCATGTGGGAGGAAAGCTATTCAATTCAAGTGGGTCTTTCACAAGAAAGAGAAGCCGGATGGCTCACTGGAACGCCACAAGGCTCTCTTGGTCATCAAGGGGTATTCTCAGATCCAGGGCATCGACTACACTGACACCTTTGCCCCTATCAGTTACATGACCTCAGCTCAAGCTCTGTTCGGTGTAGTGGCTCAGCATGACTTGGAACTACACCAGATGGATGTGAACAATGTGTTTCTCTATGGCTCTCTGGATGAAGAGACTTACGTGGCTCAGCCACCTGGCTTTGAGGACGGTGACAATGTCTGGCACTTGCGGAAGTCCTTGTACGACCTCAAGCAGTCTCTTCAGTGTTGGAACTAGGAGATCACTGGTACTCTCACTTGTGCGAGATACGTATAGAGTGAGGCAGATCCCTCTCTCTTCATCCGACGGACGCCTGAGCGGTTCACCGCCATTCTGGTCTATGTTGACGACCTTCTGATCGCGTCTCCTTCACTGGAGGTCATGAAGGAGGCGAAGGCTGTCCTCCAGACTGCCTAAAGGATGAAGGGCCTTGGTCCTCCAGCGGTGTTTCTTGGCATGGAGATCATGCGAGACCGCAGACGTCATACTCTACTGCTGCATCAGGCCTGATACGCACGTGTTGAGGAGGAGCGCTTCAGTGACCTCCTCGGTGCAATGCTCACGGATTCCACACCTCTCACGTGTGATAGAAAGGATGCCCTGAAGGTGAACGATCCCACATTGTTGGGGGAGACAATGGATGTGACCTTCTACCTCCGTCTTATCGGATCTCTCATGTACCTGGCCACTACCACACGTCCTGACATCGCCTTTGCCGTCAACCTCCTTGCCCAGTTTCCACAGGCTCCACGCGCTAGAGCCCTTCACGCGGCTTTGCGAGTGGTACGGTACGTGGTCTCCACACCGCACCTCAAACTCTGCTTTCGCCAGCAGTGTTCGGTGGTCCTTGACGGCCACACTGACAGCGACTTGGCCTAAAGCCCAGATAAACACAGTCGCACCGGTTACGTGTTCCAGCTGGGTGGTACCGCTCTGCCCTGGCGCAGCGGGAAGTAAGGTTGCATTGCACGTAGCTCATCGGAGGCAGAGTATGTTTCTCTGGGCGCAAGGGCTGCTGAGGCGGTATGGCTATAGCGCTTGTTCCTTGAGCTGGGTCAGTCAGTACCTGCCATTGTGCTTCGTTGCGACAACGAGAGTGCTCTTACCATTGCGGAGAACTCTGGTGTCTTTCATGCTCGCACAAAGAATATTGCGGTTGAGCATCACTTTGCGCATGATCTGGTGGAGCGACACGTGATCTCCTTCATTTTGGTTGGCATTGACATGCAGCGTGCTGACTTCTTGACGAAGGCATTAGCACGAAAAGTTCCTGGTGGCCATTCGTTCTTTTGGGCTTCGCCCCTTGCCTGAGAGTGATTGAGTGTGGGGTGTGTCTGTGTCCGTGTCGAATCTCTTGTACTCGTCTCAGTGTTGCACGTGTATGGACATGCGTACCATCGGGTCATGGGGGAGTGTTGTGATTTATGACGTTCCTGTTGATCTGTACAATTTACTGTAACCACTCCGCCGTGTCCATACTCGTGCAGATCCATGATGCGGACCCTGGTGGTACAAGTGCATCATCTGGTGGCGGACGACTAGCTTGGAGCTGACCGACAACCGTTCCAGAGCTCTGGACGCTACCCGGGACCTCATGTAATTTTTCTGCAGCACGCAGGCGTTTATCGGTGGACTGGCCGTGGGCCTGATTTGCATGTTTTTACCTTGTGTGTCCACTGTTTGATGCGGGATGCATGCATGTGATGAGTCGTAGCGTCCTACTTGTGATCCTACACATCTAAGTTCAGACGGCGTAACGTTCTGACATGTTTGCGCAGAGTTACGGCCAAAACAGTGGTTTTGGGCCGGTTTTAGGACAGATCTTGCACTGCTGCGTGCAACACCCGCCATGCGCCGCGACAGGTACTTATGCCATGGACCTGTCATTCTTCATCTCTCTTTGCAAATGCTATTGAATCATTCTAACACTTTGCCTTGTGTCTCCTAGCCAGACCCTTGCCGATGTGTGCACGACCTATGACTGTCGTCATCATCTGACCAGGCACTGACGCCTAGTGGACGGTTGTATTGTTAGGAAGCTTCAAAAAGGAAACTATGCAGCAGGTTGGGGCAGCAGCATTGTTGATGCAGCGTGTGGGCTTCCACGCTCGTTGCTTAAGTCAGCTGCCCCCTCAGTCTGCTGCTCTAGAGTCTAAGTCTGGAAGCTCTGGGTTTTGTTACTCAGAAACGCGCGCGCCAGAGTTAGCGCCAGAAAGCAGCTGGAAACTGATAATGACTGATTAGGAATGAAGAATGAACAACAATGGGAGACCCCTCCAAGTTCTAGGCCCTCCCCAGCTCTGTAGATCTTGTTACTCAGTTCATCAGCCAATCAGAAAATAGCTCAGTTCAGGCTGGCAGGTTTTCTCGGTGAGGCCTGCCAGGCAGCCGACAGTCCAAAACCCGGGCGTCGTCCGTTTTGCCTGAAAACTGGACCATACCATAATACCGACGCTGCGAACGCAGCCGTGCGGTCAGAATCTGCTAGAAAAATAGTAGCGAGGAGTTATGGCAGCCTAAACCCAGATGGTGCCCACAATGGTTTATGCTGCCAAACAGGGCCATGCAACATGCAACTGGGACCCTAGGCAGTGCATGACGATGCAGACGCGATGGGACGCGCTGGACGCATGCAAGCAGCAACTGCGGTGTCAATGACCGCCGGCAGCACGACCGCCGAGGAGGCCTGCCGATGGAGCTGAGCGCGTCGCCGGAGAGAGGAGGCTCCAGCGAACTGCGAGAAGACCTCAGCGTGCGTCGGCTCCACCGGACGACACTCCATCAGCGTCGAGTCTCGCCGTCAGTCATCTGCACGCCGATGTACACAAGCCGGGAGGACACAACAGAGCACAATGAGAGATGCGAAAAAACCAACACTCCCCCATGACTCACAGGCGTAGTGCACATNCCGACGCTGCGAACGCAGCCGTGCGTTTAGAATCTGCTAGAAAAATAGTAGCGAGGATTTATGGCAGCCTAAACCCAGATAGTGCCCACAATGGTTTATGCTGCCAAACAGGGCCATGCAACATGCAACTGGGACCCTAGGCAGTGCATGACGATGCAGACGCGATGGGATGCGCTGGACGCATGCAAGCAGCAACTGCGGTGTCAATGACCACCGGCAGCACGACCGCCGAGGAGGCCTGCCGATGGAGCTGAGCGCGTCGCCGTAGAGAGGAGGCTCCAGCGAACTGCAAGAAGACCTCAGCGTGCGTTGGCTCCACCGGACGACACTCCATCAGCGTCGAGTCTCGCCGTCAGTCATCTGCACGCCGATGTACACAAGCCGGGAGGACACAACAGAGCATAATGAGAGATGCGAAAAAAACCAACACTCCCCCATGACTCACATGCGTAGTGCACATGGGCGGACAGGGACACGGTCAACATCTAGACTCCCCCAGGGCATGCAGAGACGCAGGCAGAGATAAAGAGAGAGCCACTCAAGGACGTACGCCGACCGAACTCACAGCCTTCTTGAACGAGTCGCGCTTCAGTGCCTTGGTCAGGAAGTCAGCCAAGTGCCGTGCTGTCTCAACCCACACGATGCTGATGCTGCCGTCATGCAACAACGAACGCACATAGTGATACTCAACATTGATGTGCTTTGTGCGTGTGTGATGCACACCGTCATTGTCGGCGATGACCATGGCACTCTCATTGTCACAATGCAACGTGATGGATGGGACGGACTGACGCAACTCGGACAACAGATGACGCAACCACACACTCTCACATGCGCCTAATCCAAGAGCCACGTACTCAGCCTCAGCAGTGCTGCGTGCAATGCACCCCTGCTTGCCACTGCGCCAGGACACAGCCGTGCCGCCAATCAGAAAGATCCAGCCTGTGCGACTCTTACCNTCCGGACTGCCGGCCCAGTCGCTGTCGGTGTAGCCCACTGCGACAACAGACGGTTGACGGCGGAACATGAGACCTCGCCGAGGACTAAAGACGACGTAGCGCAGTACTCGGATCGCGGCCTCGTGGTGGAGGTGACGCGGCTCCTGAGAAAACTGGGCCAGGAGGTTGACGGCGAACGCGATGTCTGGACGCGTCGTCGTCGCCAGGAACATCAGTGACCCGATGACTCGCAGGTACGTGGTCACGTCAACTGGCTCCCCCACAACAGCTGGGTCAGGACTCTTCAGCTTCACCTGGCCATCGGGCGACATGGGTGAGGATGCGCTCGGCACGAGTGGCAGGTCCTCGGTGAAGCGAGTGGACAGAGTCTGCACATAAGTAGCCTGATGGACATGGAGGATTCCCTGGGAGCGATCATGCTTGAGCTCCATGCCCAGGAAGACTCGGGCAGACCCGAGATCCTTCATCTGGTAGATGGCGTGCAACAGGTCCTTCACGCGCTGGATGGCGGCCGTGTCTGGCGACGCAATGAGAAGGTCGTCGACGTACACCAGAACAGCAGCGAAGGTCTGGCCTCGCGGACTGACAAACAGTGTAGGGTCTGCGGTGCTGCGCTGGAGCCCACCACAAAGGAGCGTGTTGCTGATCTCCTAGTTCCAGCACCGAGGTGACTGCTTCAGGCCATAGAGGGTCTTACACAGTCGCCACACTCTCCCGGTGCCATCGTCGAAGCCTGGTGGCTGCACCATGTAAAGCTCCTCACCCTCCAGTGAACCATGAAGAAAAGCGTTGCTCACATCCATCTGATGCAACTCCTACCCGTGCTGGGCGACCAGGCCGAAGAGCGTCCGGCTGGTGGAGAACCGGCCAACTGGGGCAAAGATCTGGTCATAGTCGACTCCAGGGACCTGGGCAAACCCCTTTGCAGTGAGGCGGGCCTTGTACTTGTCCAAGGACCCGTCGGGTTTCCACTTGCGCCGAAAGACCCACTTAGCGCCGATGGCCTTCCGACCTGGAGGAAGGTCGACGAGGTCGTACACGTGGTGCTGTCGGATAGCGGCGAGCTCATCGACGCAGGCAACATCCCAGTGTGCGGCCTCAGGAGAGGCTCGTGCCTCGCGCAAGGTGGCTGGGTCCTCCGGGTGTGCTGTGGAGCGGACTGAGAGAGCATGTGCCTCTCGCGCCCCAGGTGGGATGCGCGCCAGGGCAGCCACGATAGCGTGCCGATGCTCGTGATGGAGCATGGCGTAGCCCAATGCAGAGCCCGGGTGCAGATCTGCAATGATGGCCGATGTGGTCAGGCCGAGGGCCATGGTGCCAGGGTCCCGACTCACGACCGTGGGAGTGGAGGAGGCACGTGGAGCCACGGGGGGTCGAGGCGCTACCGAGCGCGGTGCGACGGTCTTCACGCTCACCGACGGCCTGGGTCGGAGGCTGCCGTCGGGGCCACGTGTGTAGCGTGGTAAGGCATGCGATGGCGCTGAGTCTGATGGGCCAGTGGAGGCGACTCGGGCTGTCGGCCCGGAGAGATCAGCGGACACGACGGGAGCTGCCGGCCCGGAGGGACCAGCAGACGCGACTAGGGCAGCTGGCCCGGAGGGACCAGCGGACGGGACTGGGGCAGCTGGCCCGGAGGGGCCAGTGGACGCGGTTGGGGCAGCTGGCCCGGAGGGACCAGCGGACGCGGCTGGGGCAGCAAGCCCTGAGGGACCAGCGGACGCGACTGGGGAAGCTGGCCCGGAGGGACCAGCGGACGCGGCTGGGGAAGCTGGCCCGGAGAGACCAGCGGACGCGGCTGGGGCAGCTGGCCCGGAGGGACCAGCGGACGCGACTGGGGAAGCTGGCCCGGAGGGACCAGCGGACGCGGCTGGGGAAGCTGGCCCGGAGGGACCAGCGGACGCGGCTGGGGCAGCTGGCCCGGAGGGACCAGCGGACGCGACTGGGGAAGCTGGCCCGGAGGGACCAGCGGACGCGGCTGGGGAAGCTGGCCCGGAGGGACCAGCGGACGCGACTGGGGCAACTGGCCCGGAGGGATCAGCAGACGCGACTGGGGCAGCTGGCCTAGAGGGACCAGCGGACACGACTGGGGCAGCCGGCTCAGAGGAACCGAAGAATGTGTCACCCGGACGCGGTAGGACAGAGGACGGACTCACCACTCCCCCACGCGACGGGATAGACACAGACGAGCCGGAGCGAATGAGGTCGCGAGGAAACAGGTCCTCGAAGAAGAGGGCATCCCAGGACTCGACAATGCAGTGCCGGGAGAGGTCCCAGAAGCGCCAGGCCTTGGACTGACGAGACACACCGAGGAAGGTGCATGGACGGCCGCGGGGGGCGAGCTTGCCGCCCTGCTGCGGGGAGGGCAGCCAGACAATAGCGACACAACCCCAGACGCGAGCGGGGCGGAGGTCAACGCGCTGACCGCACCAATGCTGGTACGGCGTGGACTGACGGGGAAGGGGACCGTGGGGAATCCGGTTCCAGACCCAGGTCATGTAGGCCATGGCTTCAAAGTAGAAGCCCTCGGAGAGACTGGACTCGACACGCATGGTGCGGACGGCGTCGGCCATGGTCCGGTTCCACCGCTCGGAGACACTGTTCAGGGCGGGTGTGTATGGCGCCGATGTCTCGTGGTGGATCCCGCGGGAGGCGAGGAAAGTCGTGGCCTCACCCATGTACTCGCCACCGCGATCGGAGCGAAAGCGGCGAAGGGAGCGGCCACACGCACGCTCTGCGAGGACAAGCCAGTCCTGGATGGCCCGGGCAACATCGCTCTTCTGCCTAAGACAGAAGACCCAGAGATAGCGAGAGTAGTCGTCCGTGAGGGTGAGGACATAGCGACCATGCTCGCCAACCGACTCGGTGGGGAGAGGGCCCATGACATCCAAATGGACAAGGTCGAGAGGGGCAGATGCACGGGAGGTAGACAAGTGGTATGTGGACCGGTGCATCTTCCCCTGAGCGCAGTCAATGCACTCAGTGGGGCACGGGAGAGGGAAAGTCTCCGGGTCTAGGCCCGAGGCAGGCTAAGTGCGAAGCATGCTGTCCACAGCGGCAGAGTGGACGTGGCAGAGGCGGCGGTGCAAGAGGCGGGTGTGCTGAGGAGAAAGCGTACTGGTGACGAGCACATGGCCTGTGGCGGCCGACGAGGAGGAGACGGGAGAAGAACAGGAGAGACGAGGAACATGCCACAGGTTGCCACGGGCGGTGGCGTGCAGGACGACCAGACCAGACGGACGCAACGACACCGTGCCAACACCACGCGAATTCACAACATCCATGCTCATGCGGTCAAGTGCAGTCACGGACAGGAGGCTGAGCTCGAGACCAGGGACGAAGAGGACATCGGTCAGAAAGACGTCACCGGCAGGACCACGAAAATGAACGACGCCAACACCACGGATAGGCAGCACCTGTCCAGAGCCCGTCCGGACACCGGAGACATCGCCGACAGGACCGAGCATACTGAAGGCCTCACGAGAGGCCGTCATGTGATGCGTGGCCCGGGAGTCGATGATCCAGGTCTCAGCAGGGTCCTGGACCGGGGTCGCTAGATCGCTAACGGTCACATGGCAGCAGGCAAGGGACGCGGACGCGGTGGACGGAGGCGCGAAACGGGACTGCCAATCGTCAAGCCAGGAAACATCATCAAGAAGAGAGGCGGAGGAGGCCACGGGCGACGACGAGATAGGCGAGGAAACGGGACACGACCGCAACTCAGTCTCAGTCATGCAGGATTGGAGAGGAGAGCAGGAGATGACGCAACTCGCACTTCCCTGGGGAGGAGGGCGAGGCAGGCCGAGCTGGAGCACGATAAACTGCTCCAGCTCACGCTCATGGGAGGAGGGCCCGGGAGCGTAGACGGAGAGTGGAGTGACGGTACCGGAGCCCGGGTAGGAGGAGGACGGAATCACCGAAGGGAGCGGGGGCGCCGACGGCTGTGGAGTCGGTGTTTGCGGGACTCGCGAGGCGACCGGGGTGGTGGAGCCGCTGGACGAGGTCGAGGCCTCAGAGCTGGCGACAGCGACGGAGGCAGAGGCGAGACAGCGCTCCCGCTGGCGACGCATGGTGGCGATGACGCGCTCCTCGTCCGTCGGCAGCGGGCACGTGTACCACCCGTGCCCAGGCTGGCCACAGTTGTGGCAGGCAGAGCCACCACTGCCAGACCCGGTCGACGGCTGCTGCTGCTGCTGCTGATTCTTGCCCTTCTTGCTCCGACGCTTCTTCTTCCCCGTCGGCGAAGCGCTGGCGGAGGAGCTGGCGGAGGAGCTAGCGGATGTAGCTGTGGCGGGGGAGGCGATGGCCACGGAGGCGAGAGCCTCCGTGCGATGGAGTTTGGACTCCTAGCGAGCTTCCTCAATGCGGAGGAAGAGCTCGTATGCCCAGGGCATGAGGGTGCCCTGGGTCGCCATGGTGGAGAGGACGTTCTGGGGGTAGTGGACGAAGACGTCCGCGTACGCGCTGGTGGCGCCGCGCTTGATGGTGAGGAGCGCGGACAGAGGGGGTGGAGCAGATGTGCCAAGACGACGCAGGATGTCCTCCGCTCGCTGCCAGTAGGCAGTGACCGTCTCGGTCTCCCCCATGCACAGGGAGTTGAACTCCCGGAGCAGACGGCTGATCTCAGCGTCGCTGGACAGGCAATGAGGCCGAGTGAGGATGTGCCATGCGGATGCAGGGTCCGGTGTGGCGCCAGTGGTGAAGTCGCCGAGGTAAGACTCCAGTGCCAGGCGGGAAGCCGGACGGGCGACTGGGACGAGGGCACGGACGGCGCGACCAGCGTCATACAGCTGGTCGGCCTGGGTGGAGTCATAGGGATGGGTGTAGTACACCCATAGGCCCTCCCCTTGCGCCCAGATCCGGAAGCTGAGCTCCCAGCTCCGGAACTGCTCGCCAGCCTTAAGCGGCGGCGGCCGTGTCTCAAAGTCCTTCTGCCTGCGGCCGGCGCCCAGAGTGGGGCCAAGGACGGAGGTCACCGTCTACCGCTGGCGCAAAGTCTGCTGCTGCGCTAGGTAGTGCGTGGCAGCGGACACAGCCAGGCTGGCGTGCCCTGGAGGGATGAAGGATGGCAGCGCACCGGAAGCAGTGTGGGAAGCTGATGGCTACAGCGCCGCAAGTTGCTGCGTCAAGGCGGTGAGCTATACCTGAAGAGTGGCGAGGGGGTCAGGGACGCCGCCGCCGACGCCAGAGGACATCTGCTGCAGCTGCTGCTGCTGCTGCTGCTACTGCTGCTGCCTGTGCATCAAGGCGGCGAGCTGCAGCTGAAGAGCGGCGAGTGGATCAGGGATGCCACTGCCGATGCCAGAGGGCAACTTCTGCTACTGCTGCTGCTGCTGCTGCTGCTGCTGTTGCTGCTGCTGCTGCTGCTGCTGCTGTTGCTGTGGCTGTTGCTGCCGCTGCTGCTGCTGCTGCTGCTACTGCAGCTGCTGCACAAAAGGGGGGCTAGGGGTCCCTCCCCCAACGGAGGAGGACCCCGCGTCAGAGGGGCTGTTGGTCATGGTGGTTAAAGGTGCCTCTCGTCCCCTTTTTGTTGGTTTTTTTTGTGTTTTGTGTGCTACTGATGTCAGCAGTGACGTCAGCCAAGGATGGCTGACGTCAGCAGAGGGAACTGCGCGTGTGCAGTGCCAATGTTTTCTCCCTCGGTCCCCTTTCTTTTTTCCTTTCTCTGTTGATGACGTCAGCAGTGATGTCAGCACATGGGTGCTGACGTCAGCAGCGGCAAATGTTGGGGCCGCCGCTGCTGCTGTTGGTGCTGATGTTGCTACAGATGCTGCTGCAGATGCCGCTGCAGCTGCTACTGCTGCTACTGCTGCTGCTGCTGCTGCTGCTGCAGCTGTTTGCTGCTGCTGCTGCTGCTGCTACTGCTGCTGCTGCAGCTGCTGCTGATGTTGCTGCTGCTGCTACTGCAGCTGTTTGCTACTGCTGCTGTTGCTGTTGTTGCTGCTGCTGCTGCTGCTGTGGGTGCTGCAGCTGCTGCTGCTCGTGCTGCGAGCTGCAGCAGTTGTTGTGACTACTGCTGCTCCAGCAGCGAGCTGCTGCGGCTCGCTGTTGCAACTGAGTGCTGCTGCAGCTGCTGCGTGCTGCAGCAGCTGCTCGCTGCAGCTACAGGCTGCCGCAGCGAGCTGCGGGGGTGGGGGATTTTTTTGCTGTCTCTTTTTTTTTCTGTCAACAGCGGGCAGCAGCCTGCTGTCTGCTGCGAGCAGCAGGCTGCTGCTCGCCCAGCAGCAGCGAGCTGCTGCTCGCTGGCAGCAGCGAGCTGCTGCTCGCTACTCGCTCGCTGCGAGCAGCGGGCAGCAGCAGCCACGGCTGGCAGCTGCTGCTCGCTGCTGCTGCTGCTGCTGCTGTAGCTGTCGGCTGCTGCAGCTCGCTGCAGTAGCTGCTGCAGCCCGCTGCTGCTGCTGCACGCTGTTGCAGCTGCTGCGTGCTGCGGCTGCTGCCTGTTGCTGCTGCGAGCTGCTACAGCCGGCTGCTGCTGCGGGCTGCTGTTGCTGCTGCACGCCGCTGCTGCTGCTGCACGCTGCTGCTGCTGTTGCTGCGAGCTGTTGCTGCTGCGGGCTGCTGCTGTTGCTGCTGCGAGCTGCTGCTGCTTTTGCTGCGAGCTGCTGCTGCTGCAGGCTGCTGCGAGCTGGTGCTTCTGCCTGCTGCTGCTGGTGGTGCCAGTCATTGCACCTGGGTGACGTTGCCGCGTGCGTCGTCGCCCACAGACGTCAGACGCCGCCTGCCGCTCACCTCCTCGCGTCACGCGTGGGGGTCAGTGCTGCCGAAAATACTTCGGCAGCATTTCCCCTGGCCCAGTGGCCGTGGGAAAAATTCTGACGCCGCCACCAGGAGGGTCAATGCTGTTGGAAAAAATCCGGCAGCATTTCCCCTGCACTGGCGCGTATGGGAGGTCCGCCGGCATTATCTGGCACCTGTTCGCCAGTCTTCTGCTGCTGCTCCTACGCTCCGGCTCTGATACCAAAAAAGGAAACTATGCAGCAGGTTAGGGCAGCAACGTTGTTGATGCAGCGTGCGGGCTTCCACGCTCGTTGCTTAAGTCAGCTGCCCCCTCAGTCTGCTGCTCTAGAGTCTAAGTCTGGAAGCTCTGGGTTTTGTTACTCA